>JAOQIF010001107.1:0-27546 GCA_026260285.1 Colletotrichum sansevieriae
TTAGAGATATCTAAGTATTCCTTAGTTTCTATAACTTTTACTATAAGTTTATTATAAGATATTCTTATATTATAGCCCCTATAACTAGCGCGCTTAAGGGAAGCTAGAATAGCACGAAGTCGGGAGCCTTCGCCTAGATAGGGGAGATATAGACTATATTTGAGATACTTCGGAGAGTATTTGCTAAAGCCTTAATACTAAGATACTATAACTTAATATTAGAAACTAGGGTTAAGACTAATATATCTACTTAGGTAGTATCTAGCATGCTTTTATAGAAGCATAGCATAGTTTAGCACCTAGTAGCCTTCTAGTTAAGGAAGCTCTTAGATATAGAGAGGTGCTAGGCTATATAGTAATAGGAACTCCTTGCTATTATAGAAAGTTTAGATTACTAGGTATAATACCTATAAGGACTCCCTGAGAAATTTATAATACTTATAGACTATATAGCGCTGAAAGGTATACTTGCTATACCTATGCGGGATATTTGCAGAAGACTTATATAATAGGTTTACTACTTATTAGTATTTAACTTTAAAATCTAGTATAAGTTAGGGGTTACTAATCTAGTAGATAGACTATTATAACGCCCTAACTATATAGTAGAGGATGCTAAGGTAGAGAATATACTTCCTACCCTTAGAAAGAAACTTAGGCTTATTAGCTAGCTTTTAGCAATAGATTGCTAGTATATTGCTAAGCTTAAAGGAACTATAGCTATTATGAGAACTTATATCTAAGCTATCTAGCGAAATATATAACAACCTTATTAGAGGGCTAGCTCTAAGGTTAAGGGATCCTTACCCTTAAGTTAGTACTACCCTATAATAGGTATTAATAAGCTACTATATATAAGTATATATATTAGCGCTATTACTTGCACGAAAGCATATATAGGTGCTATGCTAACTGCTCTATAAGAGAATAGCGATAGGCTAGAGGACTCAGGGGGAGCTAGGGTTACTATACTAGAATAGTATATCCTACGTGCTATAATAAGGGAGCTTATTTAGGATAAAATAGCTTATATGCTATAACTAGGCGCGGATCTTAAATAGATAGTTAGAGGACTATAAGCTAAAGACTACTTCTATAGAGATATTATAGCTAAAGTTTGCTAGGATACTAGGGAATACTAAGGATACTAAGTTAATAAGAATAATATCCTTTAGTTTAGAAGAAGACTTATTATCCTAGAAGAGGGATCCCTCTGCTATAAAATCCTAAAGAACTATTATAATACGCCTAGATTAGGGTATATAGGAGCAAATAAGATAGCTAAGCTAATCTTATAAAAGTTTTATTAGGTCTATTTAATAGAGGATATATAGCAATATATTACTAAGTACCCGCGCTACTAAGGGGTGTGCATACTACGGCATAAGCTATATAAGCTACTATAAACACTAGAACTACTAATATACCTATTCTAATAGATTTCTTTAGACTTCTTAACTAGCTTACTAGAGAGTTGCTAAGATAATAGAGTTACTTATAATATAATTCTAATAGTTATATACTAGATAACTAAAGTAGCATGGTTCTTAGTAATAACTAAGTAACTAGATACTATAGGTTTAGCGAGGATCCTATACTAAGAAATCGAGTGCTAATATAGCACGCCTAAGGCTATTATTAGTAACTAAAATAAACTAATTACTAGTTAGTTCTAGCAAGACTAGACTAAGGCCTGAGATATAGAAGGGTATATCTCTACTATATAATATCTATAAATAGATAGCTAGACTAAAAGAACGTACTAAACCTTAACTATATATCTTATAAAGCTTACCGAAGGCTTATATAACTAATAGGTAATATAATTAGTTAAAGCTGAATTTTATATAATAATAGCAAATATGCTACTATTAGTATATCCCTATTTGAAGCCATTATAGGATATTACCCTCAAATAGTTAACTATTACTTGCTAAATATAAAGATTAGGACCTAAGGGTTTAATAAAAGGCTTAAGAAGCTAATAGAGGTTTGCTAAAGAATAGCTAAGAATTAGTAATATATAATAGAGGTATAAGCTAAGAATGTAAATATTAGAAGAAAAGTATAATTATATAATATTAGAGATATTATAAGACTCTTAATAAAGAACGTCTATTTTGCAAAAGGTTAGTAAAAGCTCGCCCTAAGATTTATCCCTATACTAGTTATAGAAGTCCTAGGCTCTAATACCTATAGAGTATAACTCCTAGAGAAGTAAAGCAGAGTATATAATATCTTCTCTATTACTCTAATTAAGCTATAGTATAGCTAAAAGCTTACTAAGGGGTAGCTCCTAGACCTTAAAGAAAACCCTAAAGAATAGGAAGTTAAAGATATTATATTATAGAGGGAAGTGCTAATAGGCCTCTTATATTTAGTTAAGTAGAAAGGCTAGCTAGTAGAGTATAATACCTAGGAGCCTGAAGAATACTTAGTAAATACTTTATAAATCCTCGCTAGATTTAAGAAATAGTAGTATAAGTTATATTATAAGTAGGATAATAAGTAGTATAGAATAATAAGAAAAGTCAATTAACTATAAGATAGCTAAAATACTAAGAGAAGACCCCCCCTATAAAAGCAATATAAACCCTATAGGTATCTAACCTTATATTACTATAGAAATTCTACTATATGTTTGCTAAAGTTCTACTAGCACTACTACTTATTATTATTACTATTACCCTCTTTCTTATTATTATCTTTATCCTTATTATTATTATCCTTGCTCTCCTCCTCTAAGCTATTACTAGTAGTATTGCTATTACTACCCTAATTATTGCTCTCTATATTATTATTAGAGTTGCTATCCTCTATAGCTAAGGACTTATCCTCCTTACTACTATAAACCTAGTATTACTAAGCTATTACTAAGGTGTTGCTAGCTTTCTTATGAGAATTAGGTTAAGGCGTGGGGCTATTACTAATAACCTTAAAGATAGTAATAGGAGCTTAGTAATAAGTATTATAAAGCATATAGGAACCTTAAACTTTTGAAGGCTCCTATAAAGGAAGCGTGGATATATAGGTATTGCTCTTTAAAAGCTATATTACTAAGATATTAGTAAGCTTATTAAGAAAGGTAGCCTACTTAAAGATATAAGTCTTATTATATAAGTAAATATGGAGAGTATTATTAAGCTATATTATAATTTCCGTAACTAAAACCTTATTCTTAGCTTAGCGAGCTACTTATAAATATATATTAGATTAATAAAAGGGTAAGACTAACTATAAGGTGAAACCTACCTTAAGCAAAACCTATAGATATACTTAGGTATATAAAGCTATACTCTCCTTAACACCTATAGCAAGGAGTTAGTTCTTATAGTTCTTAGAACTAGGCTTAAGACTAGCGGGGTTTACTAACTAGTTATAGAGGTATTAGAGAAGCTCCTACCCCTGCTCTATAGCTATAAAGATATAAAAGATCTCGCGCTACTAATACTAGCTAGTAGTAATTATATAGATATAATACTTAACCTAGTTCTAATAGAAATAAGTAGTACTAGTAAGATAAGTAGGAATCTAGAGATAGGAAAAGTTAGCTTATACCTTCCCTAAATAATTGCTGAACTCACCCTATAGTACTTAATACTATAAACTTAGTATAACTTATATATATAATTACTATTATATTAATAGGTGTAGATAACTTAGGCATTATTAGGGAGCTATAGCATGCAGCTAATATAAGGCTTGCTACTACCCGCCTAGTTATACTAATAGTTACTACTATGAAGCTTAGCCTTAGTAGGGCTATACTTAGCAAGGAGCTAGCTAATAAGGCTCTTAGCGCTTATAATATTTGAAGAAGTATTTAAAGATAGGAGGGGTTTATAAAGGTTTAATAAAGGGCTTAGATAATATAAAAGTAGTTATTAAGTAATATAATATAATAAGGAGGGAAAAGAACTAACCCTAGGGTAGGAAAAAGCTATTATTTTATAGATAGCTAAAGAGGCCTTGCTAAACTATTATAAAAGTAGATATAACTTTATATAGCAAAGAATAGTTATTATTTATTATAGCAGGTGCTACTTACTAGGAGGTAGATATAGTAAATTAGTAATAGTAGTCGCTATCTAACCTATTTAATAGCCTTATAATATACCTATTTAGAAGGGGGATAATAAGATAAAAAACGAAGTTATTATAAGGGTATAGTATAAGAAAGTATTCGCTAGATAAAGGGCAAATAGTAGGAGAATAAAAACGAAGTTATTATAAGGATAACTATTCTCTTTTAAAAGGAAATAATAGAATCCCTCTAGAATAGCTTGGATATAGAGTATAAAAAGGCTTAAAAGGAGAGGAACTATAAGAAATAAGATTATAAGCATAGCTACTACGTTTATAACTCCAAGAGCTCTATTATCCTTTAGCAAATATATAGCAGATAGTTACTATACTAAATAATAATAGTAATAAGTAAAGAGCTAGGACCTACCCTAAATAGCTAAGAAGGATAATAATAGAGGGCTAACTTATAATACCTAACCTTATAATAGGGACTACTATAATTAGAAGGGGGATAATTATAAGGGACTAGATATATAGACTAGAGAAGCTAGAGATACCTCAGCTAGTATAAGCTAAAAGGATAGAGAGGCCTATAGGTCTAGGGTATAGAACCCTTATAGCAAAGACTTAGTAAATACTTACTAAAGGCTAGAAATAAAGGATCTTAGAGGAAGCAAGCAAAAGTAGTATAATAATACTAATCCTACCTTTTGGGTGCTTCTGCTATTAGTTTGACCTGACCGTGGCTCGTAGCCCCTTTAATACCTTTATAATATTATCTAATTACTCCTAGAGCTCCTAAGTCTTATATTTTAAGTAGAAGGTAGTATTATAGAGTATATAGAGGTTATTACTTATAATAATATATCTTATATAAAAAGCTTAAGACTTAGTATCTTAAGTAGCTCTTTTTATAAGCTAGTCTTAGTATAAGGGACTGGACACCCAGGCTAGAGAAGCTGGAGACACCTCAGCTAGCGTAGGCTAAAAGGATAGAGAGTCCTATAGGTCTAGGATATAGAACCCTTATAATAAGGGCTTAGTAAGTACTTACTAAAAGCTAGAAAAGAAGGATCTTAGAAGAAGCAAGCAAAAGTAGTATAATAATACTAGACCTACCTTTTAGGTGCTTCTACTATTGGTTTGACCTAACCGTGGCTCTTAGCCCCTCGATACCTTTATACTTAGATCTAGGTAAGGGTTAAGTTAGAGTTATTTTAAAATAACTATATTATGTTATTAAAAGTAAGAGTAGTTTTCTAAGTTTTACTTACGTAATTATAATTAATAAAAAGAAGGTTAGAAAAGTTCTATAGTTTAGTAATAATACCCTAGGGTAAGCTCTTATATCTATCTATATTGAAAACTCTAAATAGGCTTTTAATAGGCTACTCTTATATAAGCTTATTTAGATTAAAAACCTTTAGGTTCTTATATAGAAGGGTATTATAATTAGGTAATATAATATAATAATATTAAAAAGCTTTGATATAAAGCTCTAAGGGCTTTCTAATATTAAATATAAGTATTATTATAGCCTTATAACTATAACTAAATAGTTAGGTCTTATTTAATATATTATTATAAGGTAGAAAGGGGGTATTAATTAAATTTAGATTAGTTAGGGTATAGATTAGTTAGCTTAGTACTTAGTTAAATATTTTATTTATATTAGTTAATTAATAAGATAGGAGTAATAATAATTAATTAAAATATTATACTTCTATCTCTAGAGAATTAATAAATAAATATAAAATAGTATTATAAATAGCAAGTAAATAAAAATCAATATATTTTAATTATATTATATTAAGTAGATTCCATATTAAAAAAGGGAAAAGTCTATCTATAGGCTAGTATAGCCCTAGAAGGCTAAAGGCTCGCCTAGAGATCATGTGACTTAGCGGTCACGTGATCCCAAATTAGGTAGGTCCAACCCAGCGCCGTGACAAACAGGAAAATATAAGTTTATTAAGAGTTAAATCAGATAAATTAAAGAGCTTAAGGCTATAAGAACTACTTTATTATTTTAAATATCTATTACTCTATAGAAGTATAAATTAGTAACTAGTAGTAGTTCTACTTTGAAGTAAGGAAAGTTCTTTTAATTCGTTAAGTATATATTAAATAACCTAATAGAGGGGAGGATAAGAATTAAAAATAAGTATTAAGATTCTTTACTATAGAATTATAATAATAGGATCAAAAATTAGGATTTAGAATAGCTTTAGATAGTTAGTATTAGCTTATTTTCTTTTCCTTTTATTAATATTGTTAGGGGTAATAGAGTTATAAGTATATATATATATAATAAGGACTAATAAGGCGGAGATTCCGTTTTGGGGGATAACTATACTAGGCTTATATTTAGTATATTTAGCCTAGTTTAGCATTAGAGCAGAACCTAGAAGAGATAACCCCGCTTATATATAACTACACCCGCCTCAACTATGAGGCTAGTTCTGAGGAGTTGTCGAACAGGGGCGGCATGCTGCGAGTTTACGACGTCTTCCCTCGAATTAAGTGATGGCGCGCCGTGGCCTGCAATGAGGCGGCGCTACTGCTTGCAGCTGGATTTGACGTGTAGTAAGAAAAAAAGGGTGTGCAGCTCGCATCAGCTGGTGGGTCACGCTCTGGAGTGGCTCTGGGACGCCGACGGTCGCTGCAGGGGCTTACGGGTCTAGCGCGTTTCAGCCAGAATGCCATTGGACAGGGCTCTCAGGCTCTCAGCAACATGGAGATACGTACTCCCCATTCCAGCGCCAAGGGCAGGGGAGAAACACGCAGCATGTTTGCACTTCGCACCGCTTCCATATTCGCGTCTCTTCGCCGTGACACCGTTTTCCGCTCCTACGAAACCCTTGCCTGCACTGCATTTTTCGCTGGTCTCTTTATTGCTCGCCCAATTTCACCAATAGGCACAGAACGAGTCTAGCTTCTACGATGCGGTAGCAGACCGGCTGGGCCCCACGACCGAAAGCACGCAAAACGACCTCGGCTGGTTGCGCATCATCTCGTTCAAGGCCGACCGACAAGCATTATTCTTTGATTGCTCTCCCCAATTCGCAAGATTGCGACCTGCTGGGTGACCGTCACTCTCCCGTGAGCCGGTGTTTCTTCTCTGTACCACTCGCAGCTTTCTGTTCGCGTTCCATGGCCGCCGGCCCATTGCGTCCACCGGAAAGCCCTGCGGTGCGAATAACGGAATAGTTCAGCCCAAGTTTGATGAGTGGTGGTGCAGTATGACGCCAGTCTCTTGCTTTTTCGCCCTCGCTTCGCCTACCATGGTACCCGGCCTACGGCCCCGCTTTTGGCCAGCCCGCCGCAGGCATCCCGATACTGTTTTATTGAAGCCGAGAACGGGAAGCGGGCTTCCGCCCCGTGGACTCGCCCTTGGCCAATAGCTCCTTCGGATCTGGCAGTCTCGTCAATCGACCGTCTGCTGGGAATGGAGATCGCGGATTCGATTGATTGCTTCATTACTGAGTGGTCCGACGTCAGAAGACAACGGGCTCTTTCGAGGCGTGGCAAGCAACGCGACCTGGAACAAAGCAATCGCGTGCGATCTTCCATCAGATCCAGCGCGCGGCCAAGCCAATCGACATGACAACCGGCGGACGGATTTGCGCTATGAGTGCCATCGGTGCTGTCAGTCAGCCGTCGTCTGGTTTGATGCGTCCGTTCGCTCTGCCCGTCTGGGGTAGGCCCCCCATCCTCAGCTGAGCGCTGGATGCAGGTCAGAAGTGTGTTCAGGTGAAGAAGCCTCGAGCACTGGCACTGGCCCGGCACACGGCCAAACTTCAAATAACAAGAAGAAAAAGAGACGCAACGGCTGGCTAATTTCTGCTTCACGTCTTCTACTGGCGCGCGTCTTTGCTTCCTCTAACACTGCAACGACACATCTTCATTGGAGCAGCACTAGTGGGATGGTAACGTCGGAAGGTAACGTTTCCAGGCTAGGTCAGAGGAGGTCCGTCCGTTGTCATCGCAGTGATTGACTAGCTTGATTGCTGGCCGTCCAACCGTTAGTCTCCAGAGTCGACGAAAGCACATGTCCACCGGGCCAGCAACAGGCGAGATTGGACTCGCTGATAGGCCAGAACCCCCCGGCACCCCCTTTTTCAATCTCGTGCTGGACTAGGACGCAGCCCCAGGGTAGCCGCATCTTGGGCCTGTACCTAGCGGCATCGCATTGTCTCACCACCCGTCCAAGTATTCTTGGGCCGTCGTCTACTTTGGTCTTCATCTGGGGGCCCCCTGTCCCGACCCCGTTTGATGGCTTTTGGGCCGTCTGATTCGTCCATCACTAGTCGACGCCACCCCGGCTCAGAAACCTGGGCGTTCCTGGCAACCCCCGGTCACGACTGCCCAAATCCCTGCCTCGTGTTTACTCGCCCTGCAACTTTGGGCTGTCCCTGGTCGAACTCCTAGCAGCAGCCAGACTGCGTGGACTCGACGTGGGCCTCTTACTTTCGCCTTCTCCTTCTCTCACTCTGTCGAATGCTCTCTACTCTCTCTCCCTCTTCCTCCCCCGGTGCCGTGTGTGCATTTTTCGCTCTTTCGAGGTGGAATTGCTACTCATCGTCTGGAACGTTGAATCTTGCAGAGAAAAAACCAAGGGGTGTTCATCGTAAGCCTTTCTTCGATTCCGTGACGCGGCAAGATTTTAGACGTATACCTACATACGCCTTATCCTCGCATCCCCTTTCCACCGACAGACCAACCGACCGACACTCAGTAATAGCCCAGGGGCAATACGACCTACCTACGACATATTTCCCAACATACGGTTTCGACCAACGACGAACACGTCTCCGCTCGGCCACCACCAAAACTGCAACGCAAAAGCCTTCAGGACTCAGGAGACCCAAGAGCCTTTTTTCGTTTCCCGTCCCGTTCAGCCATACGGGCCTTTTCTTCTACTTTCGTGTCCTGGGACTGGCCATCGAGAGGAACACCAGAAACCTTGTTCTGCAGATCAAACCCGAGACAAGGGCAACGCTTGCCGTCTCCAACAAGCTTGAACGCTCTGTTTCTTCCTCCCTCGAATCCCTTGCCGATTCCCACCATCGGAATCACATCCAGCCACTCGGGGACCGACTTCACTTTGATATCGCGAACGATCAGACTCGCTTTTCACACGATTTCTGAAGGCAGAGGTTTACACGTCATGTTCTTCTAGAGTGCATGATCTATCATCCTACACTCAACTTCATCCGAGAGGATTTCATCTCACACGTAACCACATATTCCGACAGCAGACACGATGACGCTCCCGGAGCCCCCCGTCGCTCTGGACCAAATCTGCTCGGTCATCCACAACAATGTTCTCTACACGTACTCTGCGAACGCATTTCAGTCACTAGCGCTTGAGAAGGGAGCGGAGTGGAAGACTTTAACTCAGGGTGAGAAAGTAACCGGAGGTGTCTGCGTCGGTTCAAATCCTACAGACGCCTCGCAGGCTGGATTGTATATCGTTGGAGGCAAGGGAACGTCAACGGATTACCGTGGACTGCAAAAGTACACCTACGCGACGGGGAAATGGGAATCGATCAAACCTCAGGACGCGGTCACGCAAGAACGTCTCCTCCATGGCGCGACATACTTACCAGGCACTGATCAGATTGTTATCTATGGCGGCAGTCAGGATGGTTACTCTGGCCCCTCGACTCAGACATTCGTTGTCGGTGCTTCCGCACCCTACCACACTCGCGCCTATTCCTCAACCGCCCCGCCAGTAGTGAACCCGATCGTTCTCACTTGGTCCGATACCCAAGCAGTTGTGGTTGGAGGCAGCACCACGAACCAGAAGGTGATGCTTTTCAACCCCGACACAATCTGGACCGACTCCGGCGCGAGTCTCGCTAAGCCTATTTTGAAGGACACCACAGCGATTAGGGCCATGATGATGCAAGGGGACGATGGAAGCAAGAGCTTGTACACCTTCGACCTCTCAGTCTCACCGAACGAGGTTCAGCGCATGGTTCTGCTTGACGCATCAGGCCAGCCCGTTGTAAACTCCGCTGCGGTATCAAAAAAGACGACGCGGAGTGATGCTGAGATCGTGAAGCGCGGCTCTTTGACTTTGGCCGATTGGCCTGCGTACAACAGTACTCTGGCACCTAAGGAAACTCGCTCGAACTACGCTCTTGCGTCTGATCCGGCTGGACTCGTCGTTTTCGCTGGAGGCAACGACAAAGACGTACTTTGCATGTTCAATGCTCGTGAGAACAGCTGGCAAGATGCCAACCAGAAGCTAAGTGAACAGTCTGTGCTCATCACCAGCGAAACCACCAGCAGCACCAGTGCTTCATCTACCACAACCAGCAACAGCTCTTCAAGATCATCTTCGAGCTCGCTTTCGACGGCCTCGTCTGCCATCACCGCTCCCGCTTCTGCCTCTGCTTCCGCGTCTTCATCCGCATCCTCCGAGACGGCTGCGCACGCCGTCGGCGCTCCCGTCAGTGCCAACGCTATTCTTGGAATCGTCCTTGGCACCATTACTGGTATCATGATTCTCCTCGGACTGATCCTCTTTATCATTCGACGACGCCGGGGCAAGAACCAACCCAACCCCGAAAATGGCCAGAGAGGCTTCCCTGACGAGAAGGCGGCCATGGGCTACGGCAACGACTTCGGCCCTGCTCCTGGAATCCGAGGACACCAACAATCGGATTCCGCTGGATCGTTCTCCTCCATGGCTATTCTCATGGGCAAAGCCAATGGCGCCAAGTCAAGTGCTAACAATGTTCCTCGTGGGCCCAGCAATGACTACAAGCGCAGCTCCTCGAACAGCTTCTTCAAGAGCACCATCAGCAAGCCGATGCCTCAAGTCAACGAAGTCCCTACTTTGGCACCCCCTTCCCGCGATGAGAAGGGCGTGTCCTTCGCCGCCGACACCGTTGAGCCGCGGCCGACAACTCGAGGTAACCAGATGGGCCGCCCTGGCGAAACTCGCCGAAGCTCAGGCTGGAACCGGTACTGGTCTGGCGGCAGCGCCCTCAACATCCTTGGATTTGGCAACTCGAAACGAACCACCGTGGACTCTGAAACCTCCCACTACTCTAACAAGAATCGAATTACTCAGGACTCTGCCACCGTACCTCCTCTTCATCTTATCACTCAGGATCTGTCAACTGTCCCCCCCATCCGTCACGATGGCCGGCCTGAACTCAACCGTGTGGTGTCTGGCAGTCCAACTGTCTCAGACTATTCAAACCAGATCCCATTCAGGGACGGAGTTTCTGCAAAGATTGAGTCTCCCCGCAGGCCAACCTCGGATGCGTCATCCGGCTACTCGAGTGGCATTCCTGAGAGTGTCCGCGATACCTGGGATCCCATTGGCGCCTCTAAAAGACCTTGGGGTTCCGACCGCGCTCCGAGCAGTGTCTATGCTGAGAGTCTCTACCCTACATCTCTTGCACCGAGCATTCCGTCACGGTCGCAAGGCCACCCCAGTGGAGTAAGCCAGCAGCCCCCGCTCGCCACGGCCTCAACATCCTCGGACATGAGCTGGCTGAACCTCGGCGAGATCAGTAAGGCCAAGCAAAATCAGCACTCATCGTAGCCTGCGATTCTCTTGAAGCCATGGCGGTGACGAGACACTAATCGCCTCTGCGCAACTCCGAGCTCCGCTCTCGGCCATGGCGCCTTCACGACTTCTCAATCATGATCCGTCCTTCACATTTTATACCCAGGTCTTTCCGGAGCATGGTTTTCGGCGGGGGCTTCTGAATTCCAGCATAGACGGCTTAGAGCACTCAAAAGTCCAACACTCGTCACACATCCCAATATTATCACACAGTCTCTTGTAGACACAAACATACTCGGCGTGCCCGTACTATCCTGCCATGCCTACTCAACTATCCGCCACATGTTATTTCCATTAACACATATCTCTCACAATCTCGCACACATACACATTCACTCACTCTCGCACGACCGCAGGCATGGCTTGTTCCTTGGGCGTCGCAATTCTCTTCATCCGCTCGTGGACATAGTTTCCCTTTTTCTCTCTATTCTCCCAACATTTTCCTCCCTGTCTGATTCTCGTTTTTGATCTTCCCTTCTAAGCATCTCTTCTGTACATTCTTCTTAGCGCGAGACCCGGGACAGGTCGTTCCCTTCGCAGTCAGTCGTTTCCGTGATACCAATATCGCAGAGATCTCAAACTCAAGCCAAGCATTTGTTGTTGGTTGAAATGTAATTACCAATTTTTTGTAACACATTACAGGGGTTCAGGGGAGCTTGTCTTTCTCACGTCACAAGGTGTGTCGCTTGTGTTTGGTTCATCATGGCCACTCATACGCGCACAACTCGATGTGAGAAAAACAGCAGGTGAGGAAAAGCCTTTGGAAGGAAAGGGGACGGTGGAGGGAGGAAGGGAATTGATGTTGACCGTAGTTCAAATCTCGATGAAGATGAAAAGGGGAAGTGGGCTACTGTATTATTTCATCACGCTTGTAGGCTGTTCAATCGATGGCTTGCCAAGTCACAAAACACTACAGTCCCTTGTCGTTTTGACTGCGTCGTAAATGCCTAAGAATGCGACTCCTGCCTCGTTGTGTTTAAGCCATTATCGCACTATCGAACTCTCGAGCCCTCTCATGCATGGTGTACTAACAGAACAGAATGATGGGCTATACCTTGCCCACACCTAGCGCGGGGTGGGGGAGGGGGCTCGTGCTGGAATGCTTCAACGACCGTGCCTCTGGCCGCTCACGCCCCACGAGTATATGCTGTAAAACACTCTTGATATTTTCCACAATACCCAGAACCCTTGGGTGTCCATCGACCCGTGAATGGACTAAAAACAAACCGCTATGATGCTTTACCAGACCATGGATGTTTGAAGCAAGATCGTAATAATCTAGAGGCGCAGGAAACTCGAGTTGATGAATCAGTCGTCTATCCCCTACGCTGGCCGTCATGACATCAATTCGATGCTGATCACCGACCTCAATGAGTCTCAGAAAGCATAGCCTTCCCCTTAGTCCACGCCATGCCGTCTCATTCAGATCTTACCGCCTTGAATGTAAATCACTTTGAGCGTCGGGTATCTCAGACTTGATCAGACGTATCATGCACTCCTCTGTTGGCATCCCACCCGACGAACGCACGCACAAACCCCCGATGGAGAGGACCTCCGTTGCATCAGGGAAGCAGGAAATGATGTACTGTACAGCAGTCTCGCGTCCGTCACGGCTACCTTGTCACAGGTCCAAAAAGAACTGACTATTTCCGTGATAGGCATGCTTGACAAGGTCATCGTCATCCATGTGCACATGCCGCAACCTGGTTAACTCCCGTAGCATGGCGTCTTCGGGAAGATATATCCTAAAGCGATACCCCCGTAGCCCTTCTGTATTATTCGTCATCAGGCGTTCGAGCTAGTCCCTGTGGTATTTGCGAGCAAGATCGAGGACGATATCGATGTTATCCAACGCGTCCACCTTACTTTCATTTCCGCGGAGCGCGACAGTCTTAAGCGTGCGAGGGGCAGCCATCATGGCTTCGCGAAATTGGCCGTTCATCCTTTCAACGTGTTGAAGGAATAGATGCTTCAGAGATGAACAGCTGGGTGAGAGACCGCAGGTAGAGCCATCCGACCGCGAAATGCCGTTGCAGTGATCTGATATCGACTCGCGCTTCCCGTCATGGTGAAAGCCGTGGTAGTAGACTGACTCGATTCGAGGGAGCCTGAAGAGCTCCGCCAGGGGTTCGGGCCTGTATCGAACCCCACCAAGAACAGCAGAGGCGTCGTCGAGCCAGGTGCCCGAACTGACACTGACAGCTACTTCACGCAGAGACCGAAGCTCCGCAGGCCAGCGTCCTGACTCCCTGGTTCTGTTAACTGCGATTGTTGCCGCCAGCCGGTATAGACTGGCGTCACTGTAACACATGTTAAAACATAGACTCCTGGTTCGATGTAATCAAATCCAACCGGCGCCATCATTATAAGCACAAACGTACTTCAGACTCTCAAGGCATGGACAGATCGCTATTGCGAGGGCTTTAAGGTCATCTTTGCCATTCCTAATCTCTTCATGCTAGAGGACATGTCTTCGGGCCGAAACAGATGCAATTCCTCTTCGAGAAGGCGCATGCACTCTTCCAGCTCCCCGCTCTCAAAAGACCACCTGAGCGGGAACGCAGTTCGGTCGAATCGCTCGAATTTGGGCAATAGTTCTTCCATCTCGAACGGCAGCCAGTCCTGCAAGTCAACACGCCGTCCCCATATCTCTATAGAGCGAGTATGCCAGGCGATGATGGCATCCTCACCTCCCTGTACAAGGCTACGCAGTAGTTTGGGGATACCGTCGGGGAGTTGATCCGAGACCACGTATCGTTTTTCATGGGCTTCCTGGTGGCGACGGAGAACGTCACTAGAGCTTTGGGAAATCTTGCTACATGTATATGCTTGGTCTACATGGGCAGATGGGTTTGTCGATGATACTCATGATGAGCTCTGAGGGAAGCGTGGTAAAGTGTGAAGCGTCCTTCAAGGACGGAGTGTCAAATGGACGAGACAAGGGATTCGGGCCACAAACGGGGTGGACGCGCGAAAAAGATGCACCATCAATTTTCGAATTTACTCATGGCCTTAAGGCGCTAGGAAAGTCGATGAGCAGAGACTTGACGAAAGGGACGACCTTCATCTAATCATGTCGCGTCACGTGTGGCTTCGAGCTGAATGCACACACGCGCCAAGTAAGGTGGGGCAGTGACTTCAGACGATGATTGCGCTAACCTGAAGCGGACATAAGGGACAGCTCGGTCGTCACTGCTGGCCATGCGGATACCGTGCTCCCGAAACACAGGCGCAGCCGACCTGCGATACTACATCTTCAACACCCACAAGCACAATCGCCTTGGCTGCCTGTGTGCAAACCATACAAACTTTCTCTGTCAACGAAGATGATGTAGCAGACTGACGACGCCTGAGCATACTCAAGAGACAACAGCAGCTTTTGCCCAACCGCAATCATGGAGCGGGCTGCGTCTGGGGCCAAGTCGCTGTTCCCCCAAGGACCCAGCTTCACCCTCGACGACTTCTCCAACCAGGACTTCGTGGTCCGCGAATTCGTCGACAATCTTGCCGAGAGCGCCGTTCCCGCCAACCGTCGTTCTGGTCCTTCGCAGCCAGCCTTCGACCCGAAGCCCCTCATCCGAACTTTTGAGAGTATGACAGGTAGATCCGAAGTGCTATTTCGACGCTAACCCAATCCCCAGATGCTCTCTCGCAGCTTGGATCGTTGTCCGAGGAACTCCAGGAAAAGGAATCGGAACTTCATTCTAACGTGCGACGAGCCGAAGCCCAACATGACCAAACCCTAGATACCCTCGGCCGCAAGCTCGACCAATCCATGGCTTCCTTTGAGGCGCTCGACCTATCCCTGAACAACCCGGCCACGAACGGTGATCGGAGCGCGAGGCATGAGGCGGGCGGAAACATTGCCGTCCAGATCGGAGAGAGGCTGGAGGAATTGGACAGAAAACGGAGACGCGCACAAGACGCCAACTTTCTCATTCAGTGTTGGTCGGAAGTCAGCGAGACGGGACAACTGACGTCCTTAGAAGAGATTCAGAGGCAGGGCGGGGCTGATAACAAGGTCCGATGCGCCGTCATTTCTCGTCAACTGATGCGCATCAGCCAGCGCCTAGATCCGGCGTCGTGGGGCAAGGCGAACGGTACGAACGGATTCCGGGGAAACGGAGTCACCAACGGTGTTATAGGCACGAGTCGTGTGCACAATACACGAGAATTGTTGGAGAAGTTCTCCGAGTCTCTCGAGCAAGAACTCCTGAAACAGTTCAACAACAGCTATCGACGACAAAACTTCGATGACATGATGGAATGCTCCAAGGTGTTGTACGACTTCAATGGCGGCGCCAGTGTTATCGCTACCTTTGTCAATCAGCATCAGTTCTTCATCGACAGAGACCAGCTGCTTTCGGACGAAGTCATGATGGACGGGGATACCTGGGAACAAATCGCCGATCCGGATTCCGATCCTCCTGGGGTCGAGGCAAGTCTGCAGTCTCTTGTTGACGAGGTCAAACTTGTCATGCAGGAGGAGTCGTTTATCATCAAGCGGGCCTTCCCTTACTATGAGACGGTTTTGATCAAATTCATTCAAAGAGTCTTTCAACAATCTATTCAGCAGCGCCTTGAGATGGTTCTTGACAAGGCTAATGAGGTCTCATCACTTGCCTTCCTGAGATCGCTTCACTCATCAAGGACATATATCAGCAGTCTAATTGAGGATCTCAAAACTCATGGTCTCACGGAGCACCCGGAGCCGGCATCGCCACAAATTTCGCAGACGCTTGACCAACAGATGGAAGAGCTTTTCGTGCCATACCTTGTGGGCAACTCGTATATTGACCGAGAGAAAAAGAGTCTCGAGGAAACGTACAATTCCCTGCTATTTAAGTTCACGACATATCATTCCAAGAGGAAGAAGGCGCCGACAGGTTTCATGGCGTCTTTGGCGCAGCAGAGTTCGCAACTGCTGTCATCAGCCAAGGACGCCTACCTTGAGCGTCTCGATTCATCTGAACTCACGCCTACACAGAAGGCTATGATGCTTCGTGTTGCCGGAGTTCAAGACAACAATGAGAACAAGAACGAAGTGGAGGTTTCGGAAGAAGACGGTGCTCTTGGCGTTGCAAACGCCAAAAGAATGATGAAGTGGCTTGCGGAATCAGTTCGCAGAACCCTTGAACTCGGCTCTACAGTCGAGACGCCAAAAGACGTCAACGTCCTTCTCAACTTGCTCCTTACCACCATGGGCCGGGTCTATGTGGAGACAGCTTTAGACGCTGCCCTCGATGCAGCTTCTTCGCAGGAGAACATTAAGACGGAGCCGGATCTTACCTACCTTCCATCTATCCGTCCTGCTGTCACCATCACTAGTATCATGGAGCGTTTCATCACTACAGTTCTAATCAAGTTGGCCGAGTCGAACACCACCGTTCGCCGCAGCATGTCGTCGCAGACAAAGTCAGCAATTGACGGCATCGAGCGTAAGACCAATGCCGTCATGCGCAGTTCCATCGATGTCGTCACGAACTGGGTGACTCGCTCTCTCGCCAACCAGAAGAAATTCGACTTCCGTCCTCGCGACGGAGACCTTGACTCCTTGCAGACGCCAACCTGCCTGCAGATCAGTCAATTCCTCTCACGCGTGGCGAAGCACGCCTCTCAGGCTGTGGATGGACAGAACCTCGAGGTCTGGAGCTCCGAGGTTGCAATCGCTGTTGTGAGCCTACTCTTTGACCACTTCAAGAAGTTCCAGGTCAACGCCACGGGAGGTCTCATGGTCGCGCAGGACTTGTCCAAGTACGTCTCCACCATCAAGGAGTGGTCCCTCGCAACGGATGTCGAGGCGTCCGTTGAAATGCTCACCGAGATCGGATCACTATTCATTGTTGGTCCAGAGGCTCTCAGAGAAAAGTCCCGCACCTTGGCTGCGGGACGTTCCGGCCCGAAAACCAAGCTTTCCAAGGCCGACTTCAAGGCCTTCGTGCAGCGCCGTGACGATGCCGGTAGTGTTGGTATCCAAAGCGTCATCGCTGGCCTATAGTCTGTGTTGCTTTGGAACAAGTGCATGGATGGCTTTTAGGGATTTATTTGAGCACAGGAGGTACGACCGGGAGTGGTGGGAAAGCACAGGTGTTGCTAGCTTTTTGTTGTGTTAATGATCGAATATGATACCAAGTTTTTTTGCATCAAAGCTTATTCAAGATTGTCTGAGTGAATGGGTCCAGACAGCATCGGGCTGCCTGGTTCTCTATCCTACACGAGTCTGGGAATCTATGCTGTTGTACACGGTTTACACGAACACTTGGAAGTTCTTCTAACAAGAAATTACATAAGTAGGCTTCACACGTTTCAATCAGGAGGAAGCAGCGACTCGGGCGCCGGCTCTTTTCGTCGCCGTCTTCTGTCGCGAGCCCAGCCTCAACAAAGGCTGAACCGCAATCTGCGTCGTCACTACGTTGACGTCCACGACCTCGACCTCGAGCAGGTCGTCGACCTGGATCTCGGACATCTTGGCGAACCCGGCCAGCCGGCTCAGGTCAATCGAGGCGGAGAGGTTGTAGAAGCTCGACAAGCGCCCGCGCAGACCGAACCCGTACAGGCCGTCGACGACAAAGGTGAAGGTCTTGGGCAGCGGGGCCTCGCCGAAGCGCCAGGCGCGCAGGAAGGCCTGGGTGATCCACTGCGCCGGGCCGTCCTTGTTGTCGACCTGCTTGATTTGGCGCTGCTGCGCCTGCAGCATGGGCAGGGCGGGGACGAGGGCGCTCCGCTTCCAGGGCAAAAAGTCGGCCTCGGAGCAGTCCTGGCCCGCGAGGGAGCGGCCGAGGGCGCGCTCGTGCGCGAGGGCGGCGTGGATCTGCCAGTGGGTGACGAGGTCGCCGAAGCGGCGGAGGGGGCTGGAGGACTTGGCGTAGGCGTCGAGGCCGACGGAGTAGAAGTGGGCCGGGTCGGCGGAGAGCTCCGAGGTGCCGACGAGGGAGAAGAGCTCGTGGAGGAGCTCCAGCGGTACGGGCCTCCCCTGGGAGGTGAGCGGGTCGATGTGCTTGCGGCGGAAGTCGGCGAGCCGGGACCTGTTGCGCTGGGCATCCGGCTGGGTGCTGTAGGGGACGGGGATCTTGCGGGCGGAGCACCACTTGGCGGCGACCTCGCCGGCCGTGTGCATCAGGCGCTCGACGAGGCGGTCTGCTTCCGAGGTGGTGGGGTGGGAGAAGCGAATGAAGGGGTCGCCGGCCCAGGCTACGGGGGAGTCCGGGTCGTCTGGGTTGCCGAGCGTGACGACGGATTGGAGGGACACCTCGGGGGATGCGAAGCGGGCTTGGAAAGGGGGCAATTGGCCGTTGGCTACGCGACGGTGGCTGAGGGCTTTGCAGAGACGCGTGAGGAGGAGGAGATCGTCTTTGTCTTTCTGGGGGAGGGCGGACGCTCTCGTGATCTTCTTGTTGGGGATGGTCGGCTCGGGGGGCGTGCCGACGGCGAACGGTTCCGTGGCGGGTTGGGGTTTGAGACCGGGGAGGATGTCGGCGACTTCGTTCTTTGGGACGTGGAGGACGTTCTTGATGATGCCGGGTTCGACGTTGTGGTCTAGCATCTGGCCGAGTTCGTTGACCTTTGCGCTGAACGTCAGAGTTGGCTGGCCCGGGTCGAGGGAGAACTGCAGCTCCAGGTCTCGAGGAAGCATCTTCTCTTGGAAACCGGGCAGGTACAGACTCGAAGGCGTTTGCTGGATGCGGCGGGCGAGTTCGGATTTGGGGTCGATGCTGGAGGCCGGATCGGCGATGTGGACGTGGATCCAGTATTCGCCGGGTTTCTCGGCCGGTTCGATGGAGAAGCCGTCGTCGACGTCTTCGGTCGATTCAGAGTCCACGCAGAAGACGGTCGTGTCGCCCCAGTCGCGCCTCGTGCCGCCCGCCACGTCCTGTCTGAGGGACCCGTTCACGTCGATGAGGGGCAGCTCCATGGGCGCCCCCCTCTGAACTTTGGTATTGGGGAACTTGTACTCGTAGCGAGCCGGGATGTCCCAAGGGGGAATCCAGCCGATCTCTTGGAGGAAGGTGAAGGCCGTCCAGTGGGCGAGCCATTCGGATTCCGTGTACATGTCCGTCAAGCGCAAGATCGTAGAGCCGAGGGTTTCGAGCTGGGAAGCCTTGGGCACAATGCGATGGCACGCCCAGAGCTCCATGAAGCGGATGAATTCCTTGTCTTGCTTGTTCCACAGCCCATGGGTGTCCAGCTTCTTCTTCTTCTTCTTCTTCTTCTCCTCCTCCTCCTCCTCCTCCTTCTCCTTGCTGGGCCCAATCATTCCGTGGGGCGTCCACTCTCTCGTCAGCCTGCTCGCCTGGATGACTCCCCTCACTTTCATGATGAACGACCCGAGGCTGTTCTGGTTCATCAGGGAGACGGACTGCGCCGGGTTCTCACGCAGCGCGGCGCCGTCGATGAGTTCGCGGACCTGGTTCTCGACCTTGCGCAACGTGCGAATGTCGGAAGCGGGGCGCACTTCGTAGATGTAGTTGCGCCTGTGCCACTTGAGGTTGAGAGGTCGGAAAGCCCACTCGTCGCGCTGCAGTGCGTTGTGCACGGCATAGAGAGCGTGGGGCGGGAACTTGTTGTTCACCTTGAGATACCCGGGGAGCAGCTTCTCCGCGATCTCTTCCAGGCTCATGTACTGCGGCGTGTCGGGGTGTGCGAGTTGGCGGCTGGCGACGTCCAGCTGCTGCTGAGCTGCGTAGAACGTGACCATATCGCCGCGGAACTTGTTAATCTTGTTCTGAAGCTTGGCGACGGCCTCGAGGGCCTCGGGGTTCTTGCGGTGGAACAGGACGTTTCGCGGGTGGGAAAAGACCTTATCGGGGATGACGTCAACCACATGCTGGAACCTGGCCGGATCGACAAAGTTGGTGACGGTGAACAGCGTGAGCATGCTCGTCTCGGGAACGACCTCGCCGTTGCTCATGTAGAAATACTGCCGGCCGTAGTGATGGCCGAGGCAGATGGCCAGGACCGGTGAGCGTCCGGCTCCGTACCTGATTCGTCCTGTTAGCAAGGGGGGAGGCCCGTCACGATCGACACACAACAACCAATCTGAAGATTACCTCGTCTCGACCAAGTCACCAGGGAGAAGCGCCGATGTGGCTCCCCGTAGACTCTCTAACTCGTCACCATCGTAGAGAGCACGGTTATTCCTGCTCAGCGTTGCGTCGCCCAAGTCATCTTCGAAGTTGCGCGCTTCCGTAGACCCGGGGAGATGGTCCGCCCGGGTCAGGTAGTTGGACAGAGGAATGTCTCGGGTCGGGGTGTCCTGGAGCAGGCGGGTTGCCGGGATGTGGTTTTCGGACTCCCAGGTCCGAAGACGCTCTCGTATGTTTGAACGAGAGCGTATGTTGCTGAGCTCCTCTTTTGAGAGTTCATGGGCCATTTTGCGCTGATGCCCGACCCCGTGCCCGCGCCCGCTGTCTTTGAAGCCCCCTCTATGCTCTCGCGAGAGTGTCTGATACTATATGTTAATCATAAAGAGCTTTCCAAGCGCTGGACTCTCTCCAACGAAACTTACAGGCTGGGTACTGAAACCCCGATGAGCAAAGCCGCCAGATCCCCTTGCCACTGGGGCAGGCGAAGCCGAAGACGTGAGGCATCGCCAGCAGATATAAGGGCGACCAGCGTTCCTCAACATGTCGACCCTCTAATAAATTTGATGATGTTGGGAGGAGGCTGGTAACAGTGGCGTCTCTCGCCACGGTTGTCCTAATACACCTGGCTCACCAAAATTTCTTGCCGGGAGCGGTTGGCCCTGCAGACCCACATGATCCACAATCGCGATGTCACGTGACTTTGTCAATTGATTTACAGTGTGTCGCTCGCTCGGAAAGAACCCCCGACTTGTGTGTTTGATACAAGAAAACAATTACGTCGGGCTCGAACCAGACGTTAAAATATCTGACGACACATGATATCTTGACATGTTACAATGAAGGTCGATGCCTCCAGCTCATACACTTCACTGATGAAGCGACTTTCCTGGCCTGCACAGTGCGTCGTTCAACTGCCCATCTCCCCAAAGCGGCAGTGGATCCGACACGGCCTCCGGTCCCCCGATGCCGCTCCGGTCCCCACATCTCTCGGTCTGCCCCTCTGACATCCAGCACCACGCCGATCCGTCCGCATTCGTCGAAGCACCCGTCAGACGGCACACAAGCAAACGATTGTCGAAAAGTCACTGATTCACCGCATCACCGAAACTCAACCGTCATCTCGCGCGTCTCCTCCCGAAAGAAAACCGTTACCGCCCATCACATTGGCGACGTATCTTCCCCCCCAAACCTTCCGAGACAGGACTAACCTAATCAGTTCCCCCGGAAATGCAACACCAGAAATCTCATCTTAGGTTTCGCGCGCAAGCTCGTCCCAAACAGATTCACAAACGTTTGCGTTTTACTCGCCGGTTTCGAAGCAATTCTCACTCTGGGCCAAAGATACCCGAAACACCTGCTCACTCTACAACCCCTAGGAAACAGGACAAAGAGATGCGTGCCACGCCACGCACGTGGCATGTAAGCGTGTCTCGGTGTCTAAGCGCTGCGTATCCTGAAACCCAAACACTCTTACCGCAGCCAAGAAAGAAACGCGCGATAACGTTGTCTCGAAAAATAAGGTGAAGAGGGTGATGAGAAAATAAGAACAAGAAACACGGTCCTCGCCCGTGCCTTTTCCTTTTGTGATGACACAATTCATCCAAAAAACATCGGCGCAGTCAAAGAGAAACTCAAAAAAAGCCGAAGACATGATTCGAACACCCCTTTTCCCCGTTTTCCATAATCCATTCTTCAGTCGGGGGAAAAAAAAAAAGGTCATCCTTCTCAAGCGTTCTAGCCCGAAACGCCGTATTTCTTGTTTATGGTTTCCTTTTTTTTTCCCCTTCCTGGCGTCGCTTGGTCCAGGTCTGAACCGAGAGGAAGAAGAAGAAAAAGTGCCGGAAGGAAACCCAAAAAAACGTGGCCGTCTGGATCACGCCTCTTGGCCCAAGAGCAAAGAAAAACGGGTTTGCCGCGCTACCTTACCTTACAGAAGAGAGAAGACGGCTTCGACAGTTACCAAGACGGAACGCAACCATCCTAAATACCTTGCCATTTCCTTTTTACTCCCCCACGGGAAACTTATAACCACAGCATGTCCCCCGCCCCCTTTTCCAACGAATCTAACCTCACCCATTTATGGGCACATACAGATTGTGCGAATGAACGTCGCTCGCCCCGCTCCGCCACCTCTTCCCGCGACGTGACGAGAGAGCCCCGAGCGGGTGCCAGGCAACAAAAGAACACTTCATTCATCACATACCTAAAAGTGTAAGGTGGGCAAAGAAGAGAAAAACGACATCCTGTACTATACTGCCAGGGGTCCATCCCGTCACACACAAGGTCCCCACATCTAAGAACTTCCCGAAAATCTCCATACTACCGCAGCCGTGGGGCCCTTGCGACCTTCTCACTCTCTCTCTTCAAGTCAGATGAATCGTATAAAAATCCACGGCTGATAGCATTCCATTGTGACAACGAGAGAGAGAGAGAGAGAGTGTGTGTGTGTGTGTGCTATTGTTGTTAGAGAGAAAAGGATCAACCTCGTTTCGTATCTGACCGTCCAAGTGGCTTAACGCCGAGCGAGCTATCAACCACGTTCCTGGGTCAGTCAAGTGGTCACAGTAACAACACCACCTCAACCGTGTGTTCCCATCGCACCACCATCGAACCCCCTCCCCTCCCCCTTTCCTCGCTCATCCTGCGACGATCCATGGCCCATCAGCGCCATGAACCTCGCGTGCGCATGTAGTCTTCCGTGATTGCTGCACCTCGAATCTACGTACGGCAATTACAATCGACCAGTCCTGAACGCCACCCCATCGCCGCCATCCTGCCGTGCACGCGTCATGTCGGGGCAAGGTCACACGAAGCAAATACCGAAAACGTGTGAAGCGGCGTTGGAATGAATTCCTTTCCTGGTCGGTTGGCGCTTGTAAACGATACCGTTGGCAATGCTACGCTACAACCCAATCCTTTACTTCCCACTTTCGAGCAATGATCCGCCCTCTGAACGGGGCCTGCCACTTTTCTGGGAGTATGTGATTGTGGGGAAAGAAAGAAAAAAATTACAGGCGGAAACAGCGGCAGTTCTATTTTCCTAATAATTCCTCTCCCCTATGCCTTTTCACTACCACCTACGATCTTTTAACTCCTGGCTGTGTAGCCCACCAGAAAACGCTTTGAAGTGTCGAGAATAAGAAACCGAAGAGACATAATAGTAGTAAACAATATGAAATTTGTATACATGTTCGTTTAGGGGGTATAAGAAACAAGTGCTGCTCGGATCATTATGCTGATTGTGCAATCTCGCTGTCAATGTCTGATGGGCGTCGTCAAATTTTGTGATTCGAATTACGAGGGTCTGAGCATGGCAGAAAATAGCCAAAGTCCCATGTGTGAAGGTGTTATGCCGGCCCTCGCCGGACCTTGTTCCAGAAACGCTTCATGACGCCTCGGTCGTTATTGGTCTGAGCGTTCCACTGGTCCATGGCTGCGAATTGACGCTCGATGCTTTCTTTTGACGTTCCATCGCGGGCGGCGAAGGGGGGCGCTGAAAAGTCGTCCCGAAGGGCGTTCGATTGGGATTTCCGACCGGGGGGACAGCAATTTTGTTGCCAGCCGTATATTTGATCGTCATGAGCCCGTAGATCGGGCCGTGTGAGGGTCATGCGCATGGTCATTTCCCTCGTCTCAGCCGGACCCCGTGCGTACTCGTTGGACGGCTTGGAAGACACGGGACTATAGGACCGATCGCTCTTTACCGGTGGAGGCCTTAGGGCGGTGGCATTTTCCATAGTCTGAGGCGTCTTGGGGGAATCCGAGTCGAGAGAACCATCCTCACTGTAGACGGACGACCTGTCATCTGCAAGAAAAGTGCCGAGATTGTCCGACTCGTCCGCCGGTGCGGCCTTGGAACGCCTAATTTTGGAGTCACCAACGTTTCTCGTCGCTTCTGGGCACATGGCCTCCTTGGCCGGGAAGCCAAACTCGATGGCTTCGTCAAACTTTTGTGGCGAAGCAAGGTATAGCCGTAACTTCAGCCTGGCCTCTGGGTCCTGGTAGTGCGCAGCCTCTGGGTCGAAAGCGGCAACGGTATCTTGCGGGCTATGCTTCGGTGTGATGAGAGACAAGGCGCGGGATCTTCGGCGACCATGTCCGGGCGAGGCAGGCTGGGGGCTGTTCGGGGCGTTGGGGAATAGTGGAGAGCTGGGGTTGCTCGTGATAGCTTGCGTTGTGCCGGGCCGGTTCATGGAGAGAGAACTACGACCAAAGGGTATCTTGGATATGGACAGATGCCTGCGGAACGACGGCCTGCGTTGTTTCGAGGGCACGGGAACTTCCTCTCTGAGGTTCGCATGATAGTCGTGGAGGTGCAGACGCAGATCCAGGTCGTCATCCTCCTCCAACCAACGGAAGCTGTCGTAGAAGGAATCCCTCTTCTTCTGCGGCGAAGTCGGCAACGATGTCTGTTTTTTGGACGACGTCTTCGTCTTCGATTCCGGCTGCGCAGCCTTCTTTGGCACCTCCTTCCGACTCGGCTGGGAGTGCATCGTCTCAGGTCTGACTGATAGTGTCGGGCTCCACAGGTCGTCTGGAATCACGAGGCTCGAGGCTCTTCTGCGGACCTTGTAGATGGCCTCATCAGCCGGGTCGAGAATGATGTCGTGCCTCCGGTTCAGGGACGATGCGAGCTGCTCTTCGGTGGTAAGATGCCTTCTCTTGATTTTGTCGGGTAGACGGAGGTAAACAGAAGAGCCGGTGGAAGTGATGCGGGAACGGCGAGAGTTGCGTCTCTTGACGCGGTCGGAGACGTGGTCGGAGACAAGCCTGGCCTGTCGAGCTTTGCGTCGTTGCTTGATGGTTTGGGGGTTGGGGCTGGTTTCTGGACGGTCCAAGAAGGGGTCGATGAAGTTGGGCGTTTGAGGGGGAGCCGGGGGAAGGCTGGCGAAATGAAGTCGTTCGAGGGAGCTAAAGTACTGAGGAAGGATTTAGCAATGACACAAAGTCATGTAGCGGAATGAGAGTGAGAGCAAGAAAGGAATTGAGAAACAACGAGGCATGCAATGTCTTAGTGCAGGAACGAGCGTAAGGGGAGCGAAGAATGCGGGAGAGGTGTTCCTGGCGCTATGCTGTGCTGTGCTGTGCTATGGATGCCACTGGGCCACAGTACGCCTAAGGACTAAGGTAGGCAAGGTGAGGTAAGGTAGGTATTCGAAGGAAGAGCGCGTCAGGGTATTGTATTCTTTTCTTTGGCAACGGCTGTGCTCGTTCGTACCTGTATCGTGTTGTGTCGTGTTGTGTTGGAGCGCGGGACCTGCATTGCATCTGCTGAGGTGCATGATGGATGGATGTCTATGAGAGAAGCGATGCCACCACAGTCGAGTTGCATGCAATGCAGCGCAGTGCCTCGCCTCTTTAGCAAAAGCGCAGCACTTGCAGCACTGGCACCATGCGAACGCGAACGAGAACGAGAAATTGAGACCAGCAAGCAAGCAAATGACTAGAGCTGAGCGAGCTCGGGACGAAGCTCGGGGTTGGGGTTAAAGCCTTAATTCAGCCAGTTCAGCCATGGGAGATGGGAAATGGGAGAGGCAGGAGAGATAGGCAGGCTAAGTTCACAGACGAGGTTAAGGTAGGCACTTGGAAAGAGGCACATCTCTTTCCACCCCCAACTAATCCATGACCGTGGGACCTCTGAAGGAAAACTCCAGCCAGTCCACTCGATGAATTGAGACAGGAGAAGGCAACGGCGCGCAAGCAGCAATAGGCAGCTTTGGGCCGAGGCCAGGGCCAGAGTTGAGGTCAAGCGTCCGTGGTGCACGTCAAGTCAGGTCAATGCATCAGGGCCGGCGTTAGTGCAGCTGCAGATGCAGACGCATGCGCGGAGTGAGAGGCGACCAGGACGCGGCGAACAGACAGGAGACACGACACCATGAGGAAATAGCCTGTGAGGCCACGCCGCACCAGAGGCACCACCGGCGCAATCGGTCTAGCTACATGCTCCGTTTTAGCCAGCGGCACCACTTGGCGGCCCGGGGGGGAGGGTCTATGGAATGTGGGAAGAGGTAGTGGTAATTGGGCCAAATGCATGCGCAGTACAAATACGATGGGAGGGAAAGGGAACCGTTATGGAATGGGGAGGGAACGACATCGGCGGAAGAGAGGAGGTGAGACAATGCTGGATCTTCGGCCCACGACTGACGAATCCCGCAGTCTGCAACAACTGAACTGAGACATGTCGTTCGGTCGCTGTTGGCGCAACGGGCACGCACGGGAACTGGCCGTGGTTGGACGAACTGTGGACCGAGATAGCTGCCTGGGCTCAAAGGTGTTCTGATAATCAAGAGCAACATCAAGCCGAGCCGTGTGTTGGGACGAGGTAGAGACGAGATTGGGGTTGAGAGTGGCAGGGAGCAGAGCGAGGGCGAGGGAGAGTAAGGCTGGATGAATGGACAACCTGCCGGGGATTGGAAGGGACAGAATTGGTGGATGATGCGAGATTGGACGGTTCTGTTGGTGTTGTTTGTTGATGTTCTCGTCGTCCGCGAGTCATCTTCCCAACATCGTGGCGAGTCGTCCAATGCAGAGGCGTGATGCCTTCCTTTGCTCTCGTGTGTCCTCGTGTCCTCGTGTCCTCCCCCTCAGTTGCTGTTGTTGTTTTCTGTGTCCTCCGCGCGTACATCTTGCTCTTCAGCGGCTGGCCATCATGCATGTGCGGACTAAAGCACGCTCTCATTGGCTAATGTACTCTGCGAACACACATGCGCCTCTGCCTGACGATAGTGCCAATGCTGACTGGCTGTACCGCTGATGATGAGAGGTGATATTGGGAGCTGGGTGCATGATTGTGTGGGGGGGGGGGGGGGGGGGAATTGGAAGAAAACGAGCCTTTGGGGGGTGCTG
>JAOQIF010001108.1:0-27544 GCA_026260285.1 Colletotrichum sansevieriae
TTATTAACTTATTAATAACGTCGATATTAATAGGGTAGCCGGCGCGCTAGAGGACTTTATAGAGTCATTAGACGGATAGGTAGCTAAAATAACGGTAGATATAGTATAATTCGACGTTAGTGAGGTTATAACTTATAATAGCCTCTTCCGGGTTAGTTATAAACTATAGGTAGCCCTATAGTTATATAACTAGGGTTATGAGGTCGTTACGAACGAGTTAGTTAGCGATATTATCGAATCTTATGCTAAGTCGGTCTATATTATAAAGGGATAATAAGAAGGGGGTATTCGTTAGTATTATATAGAAGGTTATATTACTAAAGGGAGTTATAATAACCGTCGTTCCGAGAGATTCGATAGGGTTAGTGCTGCTGAAGCGGATCGAGGCTGCCCTAGCTATAGAGGGATTAAGTTAGCAATTAACCCTCTTTTATAGGGCTAGGAACTGCGGGTAACCCCCGGTTAAATATCGGGCTGCGCTGGAGTCGGGGATAATCCCTCTGAATATAGTTAATAAATAATAGTTAGTAACGTATATCGCAACGGGGTTATTATTTTTATCAACTAATGCGTTATAAGAGGGTTTAATACGGTTAATTGCGTAGAGGGTCGACTAGTTAGCTAAGTAGGTTATTATATTATTGCTATTAACCGCGGTGGGTTAGCTGAAATAAGTAGTAGTGAGGAAGACCTCGTCGTTAGTGCTATTAACCTCGTTGCCGTCGTCGTTAATAGATAACGACTAGTAAAAGAGGGTAATAGGGTTATTAATAATAGAGGAGTCGGCTATAGTAGCTGCGAGGTCTTCGATACCCTCATACTATGCTAAAAACTAGTAATATTTAGCGGGGTTAGCGTTATTTTAGACGTATTAGCTGCTCTTGAACTTGCTATAGGCCTTATGGCGATCGTCGTCGGTATGTTTTATCGACTAATAGCCGGGTTTGCTGCAAATATAGTACTTTTTAGCTCTTGCTATATTATTAAGGCTATTGCTAACCGTACGGGGCCTAAAACGATTCTTTTGACTGTTGCTATAGTAGGTATAGTTAGTCCAATAGACCCTAGTCCTATTATTATTTTCAGTAATATATTATACTATAGACCGGGTTATTATTAAAATAGCTGAATATAACTAGCTGAGGACTCCTTCTATTAACTCAGCAGGGTTAAAGAGGTAAAAATAGTACTCTTCGACCCCTTAGTATATATTAATAATATAGTCCCATAGGATGAGATCGGAGTAGTAGGCTAGTAGTAAGGCTCGTTAGACCTTAGTTATATAGTTAACGAGGATCTCTAAGTACTCTATCCTCGTTTTAGAGGGGTTATTATAGATAACCTAGGTTAACATAGCCTAGCGCTACTCCGTTAGGTAGGCCTAGCGGGTATTATAGGATTCGAAGTAGTTATAGAGTTTTTTAACTATAGCTAGGAGGCTTAACTAGGCGCTACTAAGTCGGTTAAAATAGTAATTATAGGCTCGGCTTTTTAATATAAGGGGAAGGGCGCTAGCTGCCTATAATTACTAGATCCTAACTTTCTCGTAGATATCCCGAAAGATAGTTAATTTCGCCTCTAATATATCGTATTTCGCGCTGCTATACTTTATATCGTTAGTATAAAGCTTAGCTAGATCTATTAACTGCTTTAGCGTAGCTAGGAGGCTATTATAGCCTATATCCTAGTTATTATCGACTGCGCTATCTCTGCTAGTAGGCGTGGTTTTTACTAGCGCTATCGTGGGAGGGGTTTATAACTACGGGGTTCCAGCTTAGGCGAGGCTCTTATTAGGCCTCGTGAGATAGGGTAGGTATATAAGTATAACTAGTATTAATATCTTGCGAATAAATATTAGGTTATTAGCGAGGTATTATAGGAAGTCGTCTATATAGGTATCTAACTAGGCTTAGCTCTAGTAATAGAACTTAGGTCTATTTATAGCCTCGACGAGCCTAATAGAGATTATTCTAGCTACTAGGTTAACTTATACTCTATAGCTAATAATATAATCCTTAAGGGCTTTCCTAAGCTTCTAGTTAGTTTTGCTAAATAACTTAGCAGTCTAGCTAATAAAGTTATATAAGAACTTGCGCTAGAAGGCTTAGCTAGTATTCTTATTGATCTTATAAACCTTAAGTTAATAGCCTATCTATATATTTACTTATTTAATAGATATATTAGGAATATCGTCGCTTTTCTCGTCGATCTCGAAGACCTTACCCCATAGGTCGGGCTAGATAATGCCCTTAAGCTAGGTAGGGATAGGGATATTGCTATAGATAGATCCTTAGATAGATCTATTATAGGTAGTAGGAGGAGGAGGAGGGTTACTACCCGGCTTAGCAGTTAGGGTAGCTATTGTAAAAAGAGTGGAGGAGATAGGGGGGGGGGGGGGTATAGTATGCGTTATTTTTCGCAATATTATAGCCTCTTCGCGTCGAGGTCGTTATATATAGGTATAAAGCAGCCTAGATATTATTGCTATAGTTATTTACTTAACTAGTTATTATATATAGGCGTAAAGCAGCCTGGATGTTATTAAATAGTTATTATAGTAGCCTATAATAGTCATTTTAATCCCTCTACTAGTAGCGGTGATATTAATAGCGGAGACGTCTCTTCTAATATAGGTAGTGATAAACCTTGCTAATCTGTAGTAACTCGAGTGGTTATAATAGTTAAGTTAACTACTAATTAGTGTCGGATAACTATCCTGCGCAGGTAATAATACTAGAAAGATAGGGTTCTTCCGTAATACTGTATTTATTCGTTATATCTAACTATCGTGGGTTTGGTGGTTATAGCGGCTATATAGGCAGTCCTTGCGTGTGGGGTCCTGGCCTTCCTATTAGTCGAATCGGCGCACTAGGTGGATCCGAACGGCCCGACGTGGCGCTGGTCGCCGACTGGGCTTCCAACAATAATACCTAGCGCTAGTAGTATGCCCTCTAACTCCTAGGGACCCTAATTCTATAACTATAAGAAGTATAGCTATATCTCCCCTAACTATACTAAAAGCTATATATAGCTAATAAGTAGTAACTAGAACCTAAACCTAAGACGGGGAAGGATAAGTATAATTATAATACCTAGCGTAATTAATACTAAAGACTTAGGAAATAAGTAGGTATAGATATAACCCTAAGGGGTATTATACTATAAATTACCTTAGTTCTAGTAGGATAGACTATTAATAAATAGGTATTAGCGCTCTAAGTATCTAGCGAAGTTAAACTAGAGGTTAATATAGATACCTATATAGTAATAGATATTATATAAGAAGATCTTATTAAGAGACTCTAACTAAAGGAGACTACTAGTATTATAGCCCCTAAATTAGTAGATTTCTAAGGAAGGCTTATACCTATAGGAGAGGTCTACTAGCTTATATTCTTTCTTATAGATAGTCGAGGTTACCTATAGAAGATTCGCTAGGCTTTTATTATAAGCCCTCGCTCTAAAGGAGCAGGAGATATCTTTCTATCTAATAACTTAATAGGATAGGAAGGTATCTATATAAATACTTATATATATACCTAGTTATATAAACCCCTTTCGCTCGCTAAGCTAGAGGTAATTATCTAAGAGATTATAGAGAATAGCTAATAGGCCTATATTATATATCTAATAAGCGCTATAAGCCCTAATAAGAAGGATATAGAATCCTTAGGCAAAGACTTATTAAATAATAAGTAGGAGAAGAAGATTCCTAGGGAACTTTAAGACTTTATTAATATTTTTAATAAAGAGAATGCGAAGAAAGTTCTAAAGCTAAAGGGAGCAGTATATTATATTAAACTAAAACCTAGTAAGGAACCCCTATATAGACCGATATACCCTATATTAGTAGAGTAGTTGCGAACGCTCGCTAAGTATATCTAGGATATAGAGGTAGCAGGCTATATATACCGCCTAACTAGCTCTACGGGAGCACTAGTGCTATTCGTGCTTAAGAAGGATAGAAGCCTATAACTATATATAGACTATAGGGGATTAAATAAAATCATAATAAAGAACTATTATCCTCTACTACTAATTAGCAAGCTTTTAGATAGGCTCGCTAGAGCGAAGTTTATTTTAAAGATTAACTTAAGCAAAGCATACTACCGAATTGCAATTAATAAGGTAGATAGGTAGAAAATAGTATTTAGAACGCGATATAGGTACTTCGAGTATATTATAATACTATTTAGGCTTATAAATACCCTAGCAACTTTTTAGGCGTATATTTACTAAATACTCGCTAACTTTCTAAATACTTGCTATATTATATACCTAGATAATATTCTAATCTACTTAGATATAAGGGAATAGTATACTAAGGACCTCTATACTATCCTATACTACCTAAGGGCTATTAAGCTATTTATAAAACTAAAGAAGTATAACTTCTACTAGATAGAAGTAGATTTTCTAAGGTTCTATATTACCTAAGATAATATTAGGATAGATCTAGATAGAGTCCAAGCAGTTGCTAAATAGCTAGTACCTAAGTCTTTTAGAGATATCTAAGTATTCCTTAGTTTCTATAACTTTTACTATAAGTTTATTATAAGATATTCTTATATTATAGCCCCTATACCTAGCGCGCTTAAGAGAAGCTAGAATAGCATAAAGTCGGGAGCCTTCGCCTAGATAGGGGAGATATAGATCGCGTTTGAGATACTTCGGAGAGCATTTACTAAAGCCTTAATACTAAGATATTATAACTTAATATTAGAAACTAGGGTCGAGACTAATATATCTACTTAAGTAGCATCTAGCGTGCTTTTATAGAAGTATAGCATAGTTTAGCACCTAGTAGCCTTCTAGTTAAGGAAGCTCTTAGATATAGAGAGGCGCTAGGCTATAGGGCAATAGGAACTCCTTGCTATTATAAAAAGTTTAGATTACTAGGTATAATACCTATAAGAACTCCCTGAGAAATTCGTAATACTTATAGACTATATAGCACTAAAAGGAGTACTTACTATACCTACGCGGGATATTCGTAGAAAACTCGCGTAATAAGTCTACTACTTATTAGTATTTAACTTTGAAATCTAGTATAGGTTAGGGGTTACTAATCTAATAGATAGACTATTGTAATACCCTAATTATATAGTAGAAGATACTAAGGTGGATAATATACTTCTTACCCTTAGAAAGAAACTTAGGCTTATTAGCTAGCTTTTAGTAAATATTCACTAGCATATTACTAAGCTTAAAGGAACTATAGCAGTTATAAGAACTTATACCCGAGCTATCTAGCGAAGCATATAAGAACCTTACTAGAGGGCTAGCTCTAAGGTTAAGGGATCCTTATCCTTAAGTTAGTACTACCCCACGATAGGTACTAATAAGCTATTATATACGAGTATGCATATTAGCGCTATTACCCGCACGAAATTATACGCAAGTACTACGCCGACTGCTCTATAAGAGAATAGCAATAAGCTAGAGGACTCAGGGGGAGCTAGGGTTATTATACTAGAATAGTATATCCTACGTGCTATAATAAGGGAGCTTATTTAGGATAAAACGGCTTATATGCTATAACTAGGCATAGATCTCGAATAGATAGTTAGAGAACTATAAGCTAAAGACCCCTTCTATAGAGATATTATAGCTAAGGTTCGCTAGGATACTAGGGAATACTAAGGATACTAAGTTAATAAGAATAATATCCTTTGGTTTAGAAGAAGACTTATTATCCTAGAAGAGGGATCCCTCTGCTATAAAATCCTAAAAAACTACTATAATACGCCTAGATTAGGGTATATAGGAGCAAATAAGATAGCTAAGCTAATCTTATGAAAGTTCTATTAGCTATATTTAATAGAGGATATATAGCGATATATCGCTAAGTGCCTGCGCTGCTAAGGGGCGCGCATACTATAGCATAAGCTATATAAGCTACTATAAATACTAGAACTATTAGCATACCTATTCTAATAGATTTCCTTAGACTTCTTAACTAGCTTGCTAGAAAGTTACTAAGATAATGGAGTTATTTATAATACGATCCTAGTAATTATATATTAGATAACTAAAGTAATATAGTTCTTAGCAATAACTAAGCAACTAGATGCTACGGGTTTAGCGAGGATCCTATATTAAGAGATCGAGTGCTAATATAGCACGCTAGAGGTTATTATTAGTAACTAAGATAAACTAATTACTAGCTAGTTCTAGCGAGACTAGACTAAGGCCTAAGATATAGAAGGGCGCATCTCTACTGCGTAGTATCTATATATAGATAGTCAGACTAAAAGAATATACTAGACCCTAACTATATATCTTATAAAGTTTAGCGAAGGCTTATGTAACTAATAGGTAATATAACTAGTTAAGGCCGAATTTTCATATAATAATAGCAAATATATTACTATTAGTATATCCCTATTTAAAGCCCTTATAGGATACTACCCTCGAATAGTTAACTACTGCTTGCTAAACGTGGAGATTAGGACTTAAGGGGTTAATTAAAGGCTTAAGAAGCTAATAGAGGTTTGCTAAAGAATAGCTAAGACCTAGCGATATATAACTAAAGTATAAGCTAAGAATGCGAATACTAGAAGAAAAGCGTAATTATATTATATTAGAGATATTATAAAACTCTTAATAAAGAACTTCTATTTCGCAAAAAGTTAGCAAAAGCTTGCCCTAAGATTTATTCCTATGCTAATTATAGAAGTTATAGGCTTTAATACCTATAGAGTATAACTCCTAGAGAAGTATAGCAGAATATATAATATCTTCTCTATTACTCTACTTAAGCTATAGTATAGCTAAAAGCTCGCCGAGGGGTAGCTCCTAGACCTTAAAGAAGACCCTAAGGAATAGGAAGTCGAGGATATTATATTATAGAGGGAAGTACTAATAGGCCTCCTATATTTAGTTAAATAGAAAGGCTAGCTAGTAGAGTATAATACCTAGAAGCCTGAAGAATACTTAGCAAACGCTTTACAAATCCTCGCTAGATTTAAGAAATAGTAGTATAAGTTATATTATAAGTAGGATAACGAGTAATATAGATTAATAAGAAAAGTTAATTAACTATAAGATAGCTAAAACGCTAAAGAGAAGACCCCCCTCTATAAAAATAATATAAACCCTATAGGTATCTAACCTTATATTACTATAGAAGTCTACTATACTCTCGCTGAAGTTCCGCTAGTACTACTACTTATTATTATTATTATTACCCTCGTTATTATTATTATTATCCTCGCTCTCCTCCTTAGAGCTCTCGCTAGTAGTATTACTATTATTACCCTAACTATTGCTCTCTATAGCTTTATTAGAGTTACTATCCTCTATAGCAGAGGACTTATCCTCCTCACTATTATAAACCTAGTATTACTAAGCTATTACTAAGGTATTACTAACCTTCTTCTAAGAATTTAGTTAAAGCGCGGGACTACTATTAATAACTTTAAAAATAGTAATAAGAGTATAGTAGTAAGTATTATAAAGCATATAAGAACCTTGGACCTTTGCAGGCTCCTATAAAGGAAGCATAGATATATAGGTATTGCTCTTTAAAAGCTGCGTTATTAGGATATTAGCAAGCTTATTAAGAAAGGTAGCCTATTTAAAGATATAGGTCTTATTATATAAATAAGTAGGGAGAGTATTATTAAGCTATATTATAATCTCCTTAACTAAAACCTTATCCTTAGCCTAGCGAGCTGCCTATAAATATATATTAGATTAATAAAAGGGTAAGACTAACTATAAGGTAAAACCTACCTCGAGCGAAACCTATAGATATACCTAGGTATATAAAGCTACACTCTCCTCAATACCTATAGCGAGGAGCTAGTTCTTATAGTTCTTAGAACTAGGCTTAAGATTAATAGGATTTACTAACTAGTTATAGAAGCATTAGAAAAGCTCCTACCCCTGCTCTATAGCTATAAAGATATAGAAGATCTCGCGTTATTAATACTAGCTAGTAGTAATTATATAGATATAACGCTTAACCTAGTTCTAATAGAAATAAGTAATACTAAGAAGATAAGTAGGAATCTAGAAATAGGAAAAGTTAGCTTATACCTCTACTAAACGGTTGCTAAACTCACCCTATAGTACTTAATACTATAAACCTAGTATAACTCGCATATATAATCACTATTATAGCGATAGGCGTAGACGACCTAGGCATTCTTAGGGAGCTATAAGGCGTAACTAATATAGGGTTCGCTACTACCCGCCTAATTATGCTAATAGTTACTACTACTAAGTTTAGCCTTAGTAGGGCTATACTTAGCGAGGAGTTAGCTAATAAGGCTCTTAGCGCTTATAATATTTAAGGAAGTATTAAAAGATAGGGAGGTTCTACGAAGTCTCGATAAAGGGCTTAGATAATATAAAAGTAGTTATTAAATAATATAATATAATAAGGAGGGAAAAGAACTAACCCTAGGGCGGGAAAAAGCTATTATTTTATAAATAGCTAAAGAGACCTCGCTAAACTATTATAAAAGCGGATATAACTTCGGATAGTAAAGAATAGTAGTTACTTACTATAATAGGTACTACCTACCGGGAGATAGATATAGTGAATTAGTAATAATAGTTACTATCCGACCTACTTAATAGCCTCGTAATACGCTTATTTAGAAGGGGGATAATAGGATAAAAAACGAAGTTATTATAAGGGCATAGTATAAGAAGGTGCTCGCTAGATAAAGAGCGAATAGCAGGAGAACTAAAATAAAGCTACTATTAGGATAACTACTCTCTTTCGAAAGGAAATAATAAGATAAAAAACGAAGTTATTATAAGGGTATAGTATAAGAAGGTGCTTGCTAAATAAAGGGCGAATAGCGGGAGAACTAAAACGAAGCTACTATTAGGATAACTACCCTCTTTTAAAAGGAAATAATAGGATAAAAAACGAAGTCTTTATAAGAGCATAGCATAAGAAAATACTTATTAAATAAAGGGCGAATAATAGGAGAATAAAAACGAGGTTATTATAAGGATAACCGCCCTCATTTAAAAGGAAATAATAGGATCCCTTTAGAATAGCCCGGATAGAGAGTATAAAAGGGCCTAAAAGGAGAGGAACTATAAGGAACGGGACTATAGGCCTAGCTATTATATCTATAACTCCAAGGGCTCTACTATCTTTTAGCAAATATTTAGCAAATAGATACTACGCTAGATAATAATAGTAATAAGTAAAGGACCGGGGCCTACCCCGGATAGCTAAGAAGGATAATAATAGAGGGCTAACCTATAATACCTAATCTTATAATAGGGATTACTATAATTAGAAGGGGGATAATTATAAGGGACTAGATACCTAGACTAGAGAAGCTAGAGATACTTTAGCTACTATAAGCTAAAGGGATAGAGAGGCTTATAGGTCTAGGGTATAAAACCCTTATAGCGAAGACTTAGCGAATACTTGCTAAAGGCTAGAAATAAGGGATCTTAGAGGAAGCAAGCAAAAGTAGTATAATAATACGGACCCTATCTTTTAGGTGCTTCTACTATTAGTTTGACCTAACCGTGGCTCTTAGCCCCTCGATACCTTTACACTTATAGTTAATTAACTTTTCTTATTACTCTATACTACTTATTATTCTATTTATAATATAACTTATATTACTATTTCTTAAATCTAGCGAGGATTCATAAAGCGTTCGCTAGATATTCTTTAGGCTCTTAGGTATTATACTCTACTAGCTAGCCCTTTTATTTAACTCAATATAAGGGGCTTATTAGCGCTTCCCTCTATAATATAATATCCTTATTTTCCTATTCTTTAGGGTCTTCTTTAAGGTCTAGGAGCTACCCCTTAGTAAGCTTTTAGCTATATTATAACTTAAGCAAAGCAATAGAGAAGATATTATATACTTACCTATACTTCTCTAGAAGTTATACTCTATAGGTATTAGAGCTTATAACTTTAATAACTAATATAGAAATAAATTATAGGGCAAGCTTTTGCTAACCCTTTATAAAATAGAAGTTCTTTATTAAGAGTCTTATAATATCTCTAAAATATATAATTATACTTTCCTTTTAATATTTATATTCTTAGCTTATACCTCTATTATATATTACTAGTTCTTAGCTATCCTTTAGCAAATATTTATTAGCTTCTTAAGTTTTTTCCTAACCCCTTAGGTCCTAATCTTAATATTTAGCAAGTAGTAGTTAATTAATTGAGGGTAGTATCCTATAAGGGCCTTAAATAGGGATATGCTAATAGTAGCATATTTAATATTATTATATATAAATTTAGCTTTAACTAATTATATTTCCTATTAGTTATATAAGCCTTTGCTAAACTTTATAAGGTAAATAGTTAGAGTTCAGTATATTCTTTTAGTCTAGCTATCTATCTATAGATACTATACTATAGAGATATACCCTTCTATATCTCAGGCCTTAGTTTAGTCTTACTAGAACTAACTAGTAATTAGTTTATCTTAATTACTACTAATAGCTTTAGGTATGCTATATTAGCACTTAATCTCTTAGTATAAGATTCTTACTAAACCTATAGTATCTAGTTACTTAGTTATTACTAAGAATTATATTCCCTTAGTTATCTAGTATATAACTATTAGAATTATATTATAAATAATTCTATTATCTTAGCAACTTTCTAGTAAGCTAGTTAAGAAGTCTAAAGAAATCTATAAAAATAGGTATACTAATAGTTCTAGTATTTATAGCAGCTTGGATAGCTTATGCTATAGTATATATACCCCTTAGCAGCGTAAGCACTTAGTAATATATTACTATATATCCTCTATAAAATATAGCTAATAAAACTTTTATAAGATTAGCTTAGCTATCTTATTTACTTCTATATACCCTAATCTAGGTATATTATAGTAGTTCTTTAGGATTTTATACCAGAGGGATCCCTCTTTTAGGATAATAAGTCTTCTTCTGAACTAAAGGATATTATTCTTATTAACTTAGTATCCTTAGTATTCCCTAGTATCTTAGCGAATCTTAGCTATAATATCTTTATAGAAGTAGTCTTTAGCTTATAATCCTCTAACTATCTATTTAAGATCTATGCCTAGTTATAGTATATAAGCTATTTTATCCTAAATAAGCTCCCTTATTATAGCATATAGGATATACTATTCTAGTATAATAACCCTAGCTCCCCCTGAGTCCTCTAGCCTATTGCTATTCTCTCGTGGAGTAGTTAGCGTAGCACCTATATATACTTTTGAGCAGGTGATAGCACTAATATATATACTTATATATAATAGCTTATTAATACCCTTCATAGGGTAGTACTAACTTAGGGGCGAGGATCCCTTAACCTTAGAGCTAGCCCTCTAGTAAGGTTCTTATATAATTCGCTAGATAGCTTAGATATAAGTTCTTATAATAGCTATAGTTCCTTTAAGCTTAGCAATATATTAGCAATCTACTACTAAAAGCTAGCTAATAAGCCTAAGCTTCTGTAAAGAGTATAGCTAGAGGCCTAAACCAGGAAAGGCTAGAATATTAAAACGTAGATATCCGTTGTTATATGAGACTATTGCTTAACCTTCTAAGTTTTTAGCTTGCAGAGTTTTCTCCAAGGTATATTTATTCGCCCCTAACTCGCTAACGTTTTGCTAATAGCATAGCTCTATATCCTATACCTGCTATTATTCCTTATAATTACCCCCCCTTCTAAAGCCTTAGTCCCTAAGGTATACTAATAGGGTAATATAGCTCTATATTGCTAACTATAGGGCGATAGTTTAATATCTTTATTATATTATTTACTATCGCTCCTTCCTACGCCGGATTTAAGCTGCTATAGCGAATAATATATTTTATTTTCTAGCGCTTTATATATTTTTGAATTTTAAGTATTATTATTATGTTTTAATTAGTTGCTAATAGTTATATAACTATTTAGTAGTATATAGTTAGTAATTATTTAGCTTTATTACCTAGTAATGCTAATTATAAAAGGGCGTCTACCTTTCGAGGTCTCTAACCTAGCTAGATTTTTCCCCCTTTAGTATCTCTTTTTTAACTTAATAGCCTTTATTATCTTTCTCTTTAGTATCTATTCCGCGAGCTTTTATTATAATTATTAATTTCCCTATTTCTTCTTTTTCTAGTTTATTTCTTTCCCTATTATTTCGCTAACTATTCTCCGCTATATCTTATATTATATATATAGGCGCGATTCTTGCTAAATACTTATATAATCCTGAAATCCTCTCTAGTAACCTCACTAGTAATACTAATAGTAGCTATCCCTATCTTAGCTATCTCTATAAGATATATTAAGATATTATTAACCTTTGCTATATATATAGCAAATATATATAGAAGTATATCTATTATAACTTTAATAAAAAGAAATATGCTACTATAAGTCTCCGCTAGTTCGCTGCCTTATTACTATATACTAATACCTAGTAGGTCCCCTAGGAGCTTTAGGGCATAGCCTAGATAACCTAGAATATATTCTATTAAATCCAAATTTAGGAACGGGAGGGTATCCTAACCCCTCTTTATTAATATCGCATAATCGCTTCTCTTAGTAACTATTTAGTAGCATAGAAGCGTATTACTAAACTTATTTATAATCCTACTACTAGTAATAATAGCTATAATATAGAGCAGCTTTAACTTTAGGAGCTCGCCTCTATCCGTGAGCACCTAGCTCTCGATATCCTAGTTTATATAGGCTATTATTTACTACTCCCTTGCTAACTATATCCTACTAATAATTAGTTCTAGGTTAGTACCCTTTATAATAGTATTAATATACTTCAGCGCTTAAACGCTACCTAGCTATTATATATTTATAATAATAATCCCGCTATATACCTCTATAATAAGATCGATTATCTAGTTAATAATCCTTCGATAAAAATAGTTCCTAAGCGCTCTTATAAGCGTAATATTAACTCCTTTCCTAAGTTTAATAAGTTACTTTAAGATAACCTCCTTAAGTATATTTCTAATAATATTCCCTCCCGCTTTATTACTATTACTAGTATCCGCCCTATCTCTTATACCTCATACCTCTATACTCCTATTAAACGCAGCCGAGAGGATAGTAATAATTTAGTAAAAAGGGCTAGAAGGGCTAAGAAGACTAAGGTTACTATTACTATCTCTAATAATAGCTCTAGTAACGAGTCGGGTAGTAAGGTAGGTAGTAGCTCTAGTAGCAAGTCGGGTAATAACTCGGGTAGTAAGTCTAGGATTAAGTTAGCAGGTAGTTAGTCTATAGGTAATAATAATAGGGATGCTAGTAATACTAGTAACGCTAGCTTAGCAACTAGTTGCTATAGTGCTATTCGTGGTCGTAGTAGTTAGGGTGCTTATACCCGTAGCTATAGTTAGAAGTAAATAACTATTTAGACATTTAGCTCCCTCTTTTTTTCTTTTAGGATAATACCCTTCTTTCACTATAGTATTAGTAATAATTCGCTACTTAATATAATTAATATTCTACTTCCTAATTTAGCTTCTATTCTATAGTCTCGTGATTTATAATTAGTAACTTATTGCTATAACTCTATAACTAGTTATCTTACTTCTTATAAAACCTCCTATACTATCTATCGAACTTATAAATAACCTCTTGCGCGTTCGCTAAGTTCTCTATAAGCTCCTATATATTATATTCTATAAGCTATCCTACTTATTTAACTAGATACTACGTATTATTGCTAATACCTTGCTATATAATAATCTCTTTTACCTCCTATTCCTCTAGCTTATCCTTAAGCTCTAGGTATATAAGCAAACCTTTACTATATACTTAGTAATTATTCTATAGTTCTAGTAAGGTAATAGAGAATATATTATATATCTATTAGTATTATAGTAGTAGATAGACCCTATATACTTATATGCTAACTAGTACTATAATAGCTACCTATATAAACCTAGGTATTAGTTTCTTATTCTTAAACTAGAAGTTCTTTATTAATAGCCTGATAACCTATCCCTAATAATAGGTCTAGTCCTTATGCCTTATGTTATAGTACTTAGCTTATATCTTAGTAGCCTTCTGCTACTATTCCTAGGCCCTCTTACAGAGTCTCGAAATATATTCGATTTGCTCCCTTATGCCCTATACTACGACCCTATTCGCAGGAGCTATATACTCTATATAACGCAGGTAGTAACTATATAGGGCCTCTATTAGCGAGTAGCTAGTAGTGCTATAGCGACTATTATTATATGCGAACTCCGCCTCGGGTAGCTAGACTGCCTATTCTTATAGTAAGTTGCTAGTATATACTTATAAGTACTTTTCTAATATCTAGTGTATTATTTCTAACTACCTATCGGTCTAGGGATAGTATATAGTAGAGAGGCGGCGCTTAATAGCCCTCTCTCTTATAAACTCTTCCTAAAATTAGCTAGTTAGGAGCTTATCTTAGTTACTAATAATACCTTCTAGAGTGCTAAAATAGTATTTAACCTATTTATAGATAATCTATGCTAACTCGGCGGCTATTATCTGCTTCGTTATTAGAATAAATATAGCGAACTTAGTTATTTAGCATATAATAATAAGAACTATATTATATTCTTCGCCTATATACTAAGAGCTCGCTAGCAATCTGGTAATAAAGTCTATGCTTATTTCCTAGAACGGGTATATAGGAAAGGGTAGTAGTTATAACTTTCTATAAGGCTTATGCCTTAGAACGCGGTTCCCCTAGTATATATAGCACCCTATAATATAATTATATATATCTATAGCTAAGTTTAGCTAATAGAAGTTCCTCGAGATTAACTTAGTAGTCTTATTTACCCCTATATAACCCGCCCTATAGTTATCGTGGTATTAGCAAAGGATCTCTAGCCTTAGAGACCCTTCTTATAGTATCTCTAGCTATCCCTTATAGAATAGGGTTCCCTAGCTATTAATTATATAACCCCTATAATTACTAGCTAGTTTGCACGCCCTCTCTAATTATATCTAGTAGTATAAGTTATTAGCCTGCAGTCTATAGATAAGATTCTCTATTGCTTTAGAGGGTTGCTAACTATCCGCTATTTCGCTTATTATAAGCTCCCTTATAACCTAGCATAGGATATACTACTATATTATAATAACCCTAGCTCTAAGCGAGTCCTCTTAGTTAATAACTTCTCGCTAAGCGTTCTCTATATTACCTCTTGCTCTTTAGTATCAGGTTACTATAGCTATTATAGTTATAGTAATATTAGCGCGCTATAGAGCGCAATGCTAACTAGAGACCGAGGCGTCTCCGCCCCTAGAGCTATCTATCTAGAAGGGGTACCTTATACTAGCCCTTATAGCATTAATAAATGCTTTTAAGGTCTCTATACTCTAAAGGTCCGCTAGTAGTTCTCTAATAAGCCTTAGCTTCCTCGCTAGGGTTAGGAGTATATTATTATACTTCACCTCCCCCTCTCTATAGTCTAGCCTCCTGGATAGACTATCTACTAGGTTTATAACCCCTAACTTACGCTCTAGGTTGAAATTAAATACTAAGAGTTTATATACCTACCTAGCAAGCCTTCCCTAAAGGTCCTGCATAAGCGCGCTAATAACTCCCTTTAGCGCCTAGTGATCTATTAGGACTATGAACTTCTTTAATATACCCTAAAGGTAATAAGCCTAATAGTCTGAACTCTTAACTATAGCGAGAAGTTCCTATTAGCTTACTCCCTAATATTACTCTATATTACTAAGCTTCTACGAATAGTAAGTAACTAGTTACTACTAATTATTAATATACTATAATAGAATATTAGATATAGCCTTTATAGAAGCATCTATTTTAACCCTTATTTTATAGGTTAGGTCCTAGTATTAGAGAATAGTTACTAAGTAGAAGGCGGCTTGAAGCTGCTCGAAGGCTTATTAAACCTCTTCTAGCTAGTGAAACTCGCCTCCTTTCTTACTATTCTCGCTACCCTTTAGTAGGGATATTATTAGGGCTATAATACCCGAATATCCTATAATAAACTTATAGTAGAAGTTATAAAATCTAAGGAAGACCTAGATATCTTAGTATATCTTTAGTAGCTTCTATTTAGTAATAGCTTAGATATAAGTTTAGTCTATCGATATACCTTTAGGCATAATAATATACCCTAGGAACTCTACCTACTATTAGTAAAACCTATACTTACTAAGCTTAGTATAGAGCTCCTACTAGCAAAGCCTATAGGGTACTTAGAGAAGGTTTTTTATATATTGCTCTCTTATCTTAGAGTAGATTATAATATTATCTATATAAGTAATATAATAAGTATCTAGTAGCTTAGCGAGCGCTTAGTAAATATATACCTAGAATATAGCTAGGGCGTTTATAAGTCTAAATAGTATAATAGTATATTCAAAGTGCTTATAATATACCCTAAATGCTATTTTCTAGCAATCCTCTAGCTTAATATAAATATAGTAGTATATATCTTGAATATCGATTTTAGAGATCTATTTCGCTCCCTAAAGCCTATCTAATAGTTTGCTAATAAGAGGGAGTAGATATTAGTTCTTTATTATTACCTTAATAAGGCTTTAATAATCTATATAAAGGCGTAGGGACTTATCTTTCTTAAGTATAAAAAGGATAGTGGCGCCTGCTTCGCTAGTTAAAGGTTAGATCCGCCCTATTGCTTAGTTATTAGTAATATATTAGCAAAGTTCTTCTAACTAGTACTTATTTAATAGGTAGATAGACTTATATAGAGGTTTCTTCCCTTCGATTAAGTTAATAATATATTCTATACCCTTTAGGACTAGGTATTACTTTGCTAATTATTTATTAAATACTACCCGTTTACTAGATAGCTCCGGTAGTAACTCTATATTACCCTCTAGGGTATCTTCTTCTTCTAGAGCCCTTATTAGCAGCTTATAGGGGGTGATATTCCCCGATATATATATAACATAGGCCTTCTAGCTATTCTTAATAATCTCTTATATAAATACTAATAGCTTAGCGATACTAAAGCGTTTATATTCCTAGGTATTTATCCAGGTATTAATTATAATACCCTCTCTTCCTATAGAGTATTATAATAAGAAGAAGTCTCTTGCTCCCTTAGGTCGGGAGGCTTTAGCAAAGAGTTGCTATATCTTCCTCGCTTCTCCTCCTAAATTAATAAGGAAGAATATTAACTAATATATATTCTAGCTTATTATAGATAACCTATTAAACCCTTCTAATATAGGAGCGATAGCTACTACGGGTTATAGTTATAAGGATTTAGCTAGTTAACTACTAATAATATTAACCTAGGAATAGGAATCTATATCTACTACTACTTCTTATTTAGTAATATTCTAGAGAACGATCGCCTATCCCTTTATAATAGCTCCCTTTAGGAGAATATCTAGTTCTAATTTAGGCGCAGGGGTTACTAGTATAATCCCCTAGCTTACTCGTTTTCTAATAAGTCGAGTTCCTTAATTCTTAAGAATTAGATTATATTAATCCTCGCCTTCTTAGCAAGTACTTAATATCCTATTAGTATTTTATTTATGCTTCATCTTATATATTTATCTAGGTAGTCTGCCTTCTTATACCCCTTTTGCTTATAGCTAAAGCAGATTATATAATTAGATATTATAGGTTATATACTAGGGCTAGATATAGACCTATTCTAATTAGATCCCTATATTATGCTACTAACCTATTAGTAAGGCATCGGGCTCTATAAACCCCGCGCTATCTTATAGCTAGAACCCTGCTAGCCTATCTTTTAACTTAACCTCGCTACTAGAAGCCCCCTTAGGTTATACTCTTTCCCTATATGCTATTTCTTACTTTCGCTTTGCAGAGGTTTACTACCCTATTAATAATATATCTCCTATAAGCATTTAGCTTCTATAGCTATATCTCTTAGCCTCTATATCTCGATTTTCTAATATTTAAGTTCCCTATATAGGAATAGGGCTAATTAGAAGTATAGTATATAGGCTTTAGCCTTGCTATCTTTTATACTAACTATACCTAAGTCCTAATATATTGCTAACTATTTAGCGAAGAATCATATTAGTAACTATATCTCCTTCTACCTTATTATATCTAACTTCTCGTAGTACCTTTGCTCTTAAAGCTTAGGTTTAATATAGTATTAGCGAGCAAACGCTATAAAGTTAGCCTATGCTAGGTCTCTTTCTAGCCTAGCCCTATAGTCTCGCTACTAGGTCTATAGGGACGGGCTTATCTTTATAAGTACCTATTAGACCTGCTACTCTAGCATACTGCTAGCGCATAGTCGGTTTCTATCTTCGATCGCTTAGATCTAGTTACTAACCTAGTCTATAGTAAAATCCTTAGTTATAGTATAGTAGTTATATATAGGGGGCTTTTTATATTCTCTCTATAAGTATCTTAGCGCTAAGCGATTAGCAAGCTCTCATAGTAGGGCGGCAGTTTATTCCTTATACTACTACTATTATAAATATATCTGCTCTATAAGGCTTTCCTATTATTTCTATAGTAACCCTATAGCCTAGGTAAGGATACTAGAGATACTAGCTTCTTAGGGTATCCCGGGCGCGGTATCTTATTAGCTACTACTTACTATCTATTTACCCCTCGAGGGGTAGTCTGCTTAGTCTAGCGCTACCCGGGACCTAGCCTAACCCCTCGGGGTTATTCCTCCTGCTATATTATTACTAGGGTTATCTATTCCCCTAGTATAGTATCCGCGCTATATTCCCTATATCTTAGAGCTTAGCGAATAATTAATATCTCATTAGCTAAGACCCTATTAGTTATATTCTATATACCTAGCGCGGAGTTTATTATAGTTAAACTCTATTACTAAATCGTTAATATATTATTACTAGTTCGCTTTAGATATTCTAATTAGTACTAGTTTCTTAAATTGAGGTAGAAGTAATAGAATTATAAAGAGTATAGCTAAAGGCTTAAACTAGGAAAGGCTAGAATATTAAAACGTAGATATCTATTATTATATTAGATTATTACTTAACCTTCTAAGTTTTCTGATTATAGAGTTTTCTCTAAGGTATATTTATTCGCCCCTAACTTGCTAACGTTTTGCTGATAGCATAGCTCTGCATCCTGCACCCGCTATTGTTCCTTACAAACTATAAGAAGTATAGCTATATCTCCCCTAATTATACTAAAACCTATATATAGCTAATAAGTAGCAACTAGAACCTAAACCTAAGATAGGGTAGGATAAGCGTAATTATAGTACTAAGTATAACTAATACTAAAGACTTAGGAAACGAGTAGGTATAGATATAACCCTAAGGGGTATTATACTAGAAATCACCTTAGTTCTAGTAGGATAGACTATTAAGGGATAGGTATTAGCGCTCTAAGTATCTAGCGAAGTCAAACTAGAGGTTGATATAGATACCTATATAGTAATAGATATTATATAAGAAGATCTTATTAAGAGGCTCTAAATAAAGGAGGCAATTAGTATTATAGCCCTAGAATTAATAGATTTCTAGGGAAGGCTTATACTTATAGGTAAGGTCTACTAGCTTATATTCTTCTTTATAAATAATTAGGGTTACTTATAGAAGACTCGCTAGGCTTTTATTATAAGCCCTCGCCCTAAAGGAGCAGGAGATATCCTTTTATCTAATAACTTAATAGGATAGGAAGGTATCTATATAGATACCTAAATATATATATAGATATAAACCCCTCTTGCTTGCTAAGCTAGAGGTAACTATCTAAGAGATTATAGAGAATAGCTAATAAGCCTATATTATATATCTAATAAGTATTATAAGCCTTGAGAAGAAGGATATAGAGACCTTAGGTAAAGATTCACTAGATAAGGAGTAAGAGAAGAAGATTCTAATAGAATTTTAAGACTTTGCTAACGTTTTTAATAAGGAGAATACAAAGAAAGTTCTAAGGCTAAAAGGAGTAGTATACTATATTAAACTAGAACCTAGTAAGGAACCCCTATATAGACCTATATATCCTATATTAGCGGAGTAGTTATAAATACTTACTAAGTATATTTAAGATATAGAGGTAGTAGGCTATATATACTACTTAACTAGCTCTATAGGAGTACTAGTGCTATTTATACCTAAGAAGGATAGAAGGCTATAACTATATATAATTTATAGAGAATTAAATAAAATTATAATAAAAAACTATTACTCTCTACTACTAATTAGCAAGCTTCTAGATAGACTTACTAGAGCAAAGTTTATTTCTAAGATTAACTTAAGCAAGGTATACTACTAAATTATAATTAGTAAAGGAAATAGATAGAAAATAGCGTTTAAAATGCGATATAGGTACTTTAAGTATATTATAATGCTATTTAGGCTTATAAATACCCTAGTAACTTTTTAGGTATATATTTATTAAATACTCACTAGCCTTTTAAATACTTGCTATATTATATATTTAGATAATATTCTAATCTACTTAGATATAAGGGAAAATATACTAAGGACCTCTATACTATCTTATACTACTTAAGGGCTATTAAGCTATTTATAAAACTAAAGAAGTATAACTTCTATTAGATAGAAGTAGATTTTCTAGGGTTCTATATTACCTAAGATAATATTAGGATAGACCTAGATAGTATCTAAGTAGTTACTAAATAGCTAATACTAAAGTCTTTTAGAGATATCTAAGTATTTCTTAGCTTTTATAACTTCTACTATAAGTTTATTATAAGATATTCTTATATCGCAGCCCCTATTTATAGTACGCTTAAGAGAAGCTAGAATAGTATAAAGCTAGGAGCCTTCGCCTAGATAGGGGAGATATAAACCTTATTTAAGATACTTTAGAGAGTATTTACTAAAGCTCTAATATTAAGATATTATAAGCTAGTATTAGAAACTAGGGTTAAGACTAGTATATCTACTTAAGTAATATCTAGTATGCTCTTATAGAAGTATAGTATAATTTAGCACCTAGTAGCCTTCTAGTTAAGGAAGCTCTTAGATATAGAGAAGCGCTAGGCTATAGAGCAATAGGAACTCCTTGCTATTATAGAAAGTTTAGATTACTAGGCGTAGTACTGTAAAGGTATTGAGGGGCTAAGAGCCACGGTCAGGTCAAACTAATAGCAGAAGCACCTAAAAGGTAGGATTAATATTATTACGCTACTTTTGCTTGCTTCTTCTAAGATCCTTTATTTCTAGCCTTTAGCGAGTATTCGCTAAGTCTTTGCTATAAGGGTTCTATACCCTAGACCTATAGGCCTCTCTATCTGTAAGGGATTAGGATTACAGCGCCGGGCCTCCGCCGAAGTTTAACCGCATTAGTCAGCTAAGCCGAGCTAAGCCCTAAAAAGGGCTCCGCACGCATAAGTAGCTAGAAGGGCTAACTTATCTTCTTAATATAACTAACCCCTACGTTACTACTACTCTTTCCTTCCCTAGCCTAGCCTTTTATAAGCTATAACCTTATAATTAGATAAGTTCTACCTAATTATATAGGTAGCTAGCTCCGGAATAAGTAGTAATATAAGATCAGGCCTCTGCTAAGGTATCGCTAGCGCCTCTATGCCTAATGAGCTAAGTGAGAATTTTGCTTCCAAGACCCCTCTAGGGTTAGGGGTAGCAACGACTATAGGCCCTGATATAGCCCTCATTGCTGAACTTATTATAACTGTTCGGCGCTAAGCTAAGTAGAACGACGCGCTTATTCGGGCCCTATCCGCGCGCCCTATGCTGGTCTCCGAGACCCAGGCCTGCGAATATGAACGCCCTCCGGCGTACCCTTGTGGAACCCTTGCTGAAGACGGTATGCTAGCCTAAACCCGCGATTAGCTAATAGCGATAGAAGACGGCGTCTTCGAGCTATATATGTCAGAGGATGAGTAAACTGCCGCCGAGTCCTCGGGGATCGGTAGGTAAAGCCCGCTAGCTGCAGGGAAAAGCCCGAAGCCGGGCGGAAGCTGCGGTAACTAGGTAAAAGACCCGAAGGCCTAGAAGAGATGCTATAGAGGGTTCAAATCCCCGCATAAGCATATAAAGCCCGCTAGCTATAGGGAAAAGCCTGAAGCTAAGCAGAAGCTGAGGTAACTAGGTAAAAGACCCGAAAGCCTAGAAAAGACTACGCTATAGAGGGTTTAAATCCCCGCGCAGGCATATAAAGCCCGCTAGCTATAGGGAAAAGCCCGAAGCCGGGCGGAAGCTGCAGTAACTAGGTGAAAGACCCGAAAGCTTAGAAAAGACTGCGCTATAGAGGGTTTAAATCCCCATGCAGGCATATAAAGCCCGCTAGCTATAGGGAAAAGCCCGAAGCCGGGCGGAAGCTGCAGTAACTAGGTGAAAGACCCGAAAGCTTAGAAAAGACTGCGCTATAGAGGGTTTAAATCCCCATGCAGGCATATAAAGCCCGCTAGCTATAGGGAAAAGCCCGAAGCCGGGCGGAAGCTGCGGTAACTAGGTGAAAGACCCGAAGGCCTAGATATAAGAGACCGCCTATTTTTCCTGTGTCGGCGCTACTATATTTCCTGTGGTCTGTGCACACGCGCCCTACGTTATTTAATCCTTAATATCCGATTAGCCCGAACTACCTAATAATTAACTAAGTTATTAAATAGTTCGAAAAGACTATAGCAATCGCGTTTTTAGCTAGTTTCGCTAGTTTTACTAATTAATACCTAAATCGCTCGAATCTGATATCTTTTTAATTAATATTATTCTTTCTGCTAATTACCTAATCAAGCTAATTACCCTAGTAATCCTATATATCCTATTAGTCTAGTCTTATCCTCTATAGGCCCGACTAGCACTCTAACCTCTCTAAGGCTAGGGAGCCTCGCTAATAACGTCTCTGCCTCCTCTGCCTCGGCTACTACGGGCCCGGCTGCTACGGGGTCTGCTATAGCCTCTGCTGCGGGGTGCTAGTACTAGTATTAGCGCTAGTATTCCCTACCCTTCCTAACTCCATAGAATATCTATAAGCATATCGAATATACTAGCTAGCGCTATAGCCTCGGCCTAAGCCTCGGGGTCTCTCTCCTAGTGAGACGGGTCTTAGCGGTGCGAGGCTTGCGATCCTTGCTGAAGTGCCTGGGGGATATCCTGCTGATCGTTGGATTTAATAAAGTGGGGCATGCGTGCACGAACCACAGGAAATGTAGTAGCGCCGACATAGGGAAAATAGGCGGTCTCAGATATAAACTAGCCTGCTAGCGCGTAGGTATAAGACCCGAAGCCGCGCAGAAGCTAATAGCGCGTAGGTGCAAGACTTAAGGCTATATAGAAGAAGCTAGCCCGCTAGCGTATAGGTAAAAGACCCGAAGACGCGCAGAAGATAATAACAGAGCTGCTGAGTGCCTAGGGGGCTTCTAGCGAAGCTATAGTAATTAGGTAAAAGACCCGAAGGCCTAGATATAAACTAGCCTGCTAGCGTATAGGTATAAGACCCGAAGCCGCGCAGAAGATAATAAAGCTGCTAAGTGCCCGGGGGGCCTCTAGCGAAGCCGCAGTAACTAGGTAAAAGACCTAAAGGCCCGGACCCGAGAGATAAAAAGGACTAATTAGAGATGCTATAGAGGGTTTAAATCCCTATGCAGGCAGGAGTTTTATAGATTATTAGACTTAGAGACTAAGCCCTCTAGAGGGGGAGTAATTATAAGGGATTAGGATTATAGCATAGGATTAGGATTATAGCGCCGAGCTAGCGCTAAACTAGCGCTAGGCCTCTGCTAAAGTTTTAATTGCATTAGTTAGCCGAGCTGAGCTGAGCCCTAAAAAGGGCTCTATATGCATAAGTAGCTAGAAGGGCTAACTTATCTTCTTAATATAACTAACCCCTACGTTACTGCTACTCTTTCCTTCCCTGGCCCGGCCTTTTATAGGCTATAACCTCATACTATCCTTTTAACTTATACTAGCTAAGGCATCTCTAGCTTCTCTAGTCTAGGTATCTAGTCCCTTATAATTATCCCCCTTCTAATTATAGTAATCCCTACTATAAGATTAGGTATTATAGGTTAGCCCTCTATTATTATCCTTCTTAGCTATTTAGGGTAGGTCCTAGCCCTTTACTTATTGCTATTATTATCTAGTATAGTAACTATCTATTATTTATTTACTAAAAGATATTAGAGCCCTTAGAGTTATAGATATAGTAGCTAAGCTTATAGTTCTATTCCTTATAGTTCCTCTCCTTTTAGGCCCTCTTATAGTCTCTATCCAGGCTATTCTAAAGGTATTCTATTATTTCCTTTTAAAAGAGAATAGTTATCCTTATAATAACTTTATTTTTATTCTCCTACTATTTACCCTTTATCTAGCGAGCACTTTCTTATACTATACCTTTATAATAACTTCGTTTTTTATCCTATTATCCCCCTTCTAAATAGGGGTATTATAAGGCTATTAAATAGGTTAGATAGTAACTACTATTACTAATTTATTATATCTACCTCCTAGTAGATAGTACCTATTATAGTAAATAATTACTATTCTTTGCTATCTAAAGTTATATCTACTTTTGCAATAGTTTAGCGAGGCCTCCTTAGCTATTTATAAAATAATAGCTTTTTCTTACCCTAGGGTTAGTTCTTTTCCCTCCTTATTATACTATATTATTTAATAACTACTTTCATATTATCTAAGCCCTTGTCGGAATAACTATCCTGCGCAGGTAATAGTACCAGAAAGATAGGGTTCTTCCGTAATACTATAGTTATTCGTGATATCTATCTATCGTAGGTTTAGTGGTTATAATAGCTATATAGGCAGTCCTTGCATATAGGGTCCTAGCCCTCCTATTGGTTGAATTAGCGCAATAGGTGGGTCCGAACGGCCCGACGTGGCGCTGGTTAGGTCAGCAACGAGCTGCTAAGTAGGCTTCTAATACTAGTAGTCTTTTATTACTACTAGCCCCTACCCTATAATAGCCTATATTCGTCGAAATAACTACTAAATAGCAACTACTTATAAAAGGGGCCTAAATAGCCTAATAACTATAGTTTTCGCACGTTTTATCGTTATCCCCTGATATACTATATATCCCCGGTTTTACTACGCGCAGGGCCCTAGCTACTATCGAATAACCTACCCCTCTATCCGTATTATCGCCTTGTTATTATTAATAAGCTATTAGAGGGCTTTATTTAGCGTTAACTTCATAAGTCCGTCGGCTGGGTTATTATTACTATAGATCTAGCGGATCTCCGCAATCTCGCAGCGCTCGTACGACTGCTATAGCGCTATTATATCGATTATAAGGCGCTTTTCTTTCGTTATACCTAGCTTAATAAGGCACTTATATAGCAAATACGAGTTAGTATAAATAATAGTCGATATTAATAGTAGATCTAGTTAATCGGAGACCTTTTAGAGGGTTATTGCAATCGCATAGGCTATATTAATGCTAGTAACTATACTATAGATCTCCGAGGCTAGTATGCTGCGGGTAACGCGTTTTAACTTCATCGAGCTATAGTAGATAACGTTACTATTAATTTCAAACGTATTAATAGCCTTATTATTATTAGCCTTATTAGCTAATATAATAATAAAACTTAGTTATAATAATAAGTCGTTATTATTAGCAAAAGATCTATTAATAAAAACAAATAGTTTCGCAGTAGCGAGGTTAAGCGGGATAAAACTAAGGCCTCTATCGAGGGATTATAACTACTAGAGTATTCGCTAGTTGAGGATTCTAATGTTATTAACTATAGGGTTTTGCTATTATATAGCGATATATAGGTTAGAATAGGCCTCGGGTTAGCAAATTAATATAATATACGCGCTACGGGCGCGTTATTTAATATATTGCTGCTTTCGGATGGCTTCGTTAGCAGAGGGGTCGATAGGGTGTAACTTAAGCCCTTAGTCCTTTTAGCAGAGGGTGAGGGTATTGCTATTATTAATCGTCACGATCCTACTATTAAATATAAGGGGGTTATCAATAGCGAGGGTCTGCTTAGGTTTAGCTAAAAAGCCAGCTTTAGTTAATTTAGCCTCCTTAAGGGCGGAAAACACGTTATTTAATAGGCCTAATATATCGTTAGTTTGCATACCTATAATAGCGAAAGATAGGTTATTTTTTATTAATATAAGCAGGTAGGGGTTAAATAATAAAGTCTCTATCTCAAGCCTCTCTTTATAGTAGCAGCTATATATAGCCTATTAATAGGTGCTAGCCTTAGCAATACTATAGAGGGGTTTTATAACCTCTATAATAGTATTATTAGGGTATTTATACTATATTTAGGCGGGGATTTTAGCGAGGATAGGGCAGGCGAGATAGGTAGTAAACTAGATATAGGCTTAGGTAATATTATAGATCTAAAGGGTTTTGCTATTAGCTAATAATAATAGGGCGATTATAAGGATTAGCTATTAACTAGCTCTTTAGATTATAGGGGCCTAGGTTAAAATAGCCTCTTTACTATTATTAGCATAGCTCTAAATAATAAGTCTTAACTTCTTATAGGGCTAGGTTATCTTACCCTTAACCTCGTTAATAATATAAGAGCGGAAAATCCGGATCCTGCTATAGTAAGCAGGGTTATATCTAATAAAATTAAATACGCCTCGTTCGATAAGGGATTCGATCTCTTATTAGGTTAACTGCTTAAAAGGCTCTCTAGGGGTTATAATTATGCTATTATTATATAACTTAATAGCGAGGTTATAGTCGGATTGCTCTTTAGTAGATAGGAAAGCCTTATTAGCAGTAGTGATATCTATTTTAGCGAGGAGTATAGTTAAAGTCGGACCCGGCGCTGGGTTGCAGCGGGGCTAGCCTCGGCGCTATAGTAGGGCGGGAGCTATATTATTAGTAATAATAATAATATCGTGGACTTCCTTAGTTGCTCTATAGGGGGTTATAGTCCTATTGTTATTACTATCGGGTTTTATTAGCAGGTCGGTCGACTAATAGTAAGGTTTAATAATAGTTAACTAGAAGGATTTCAGCCTATTAGGTAGTTAAACTACGTATTTATAGCTATTATTAGAGATAAGCTAATAAGGGCCCTTCTAGCTATCTTTTTCACGCTATATTCTAACCTCTAACTAGAGAAGTAGGCTTAAAATAGGCTTAGTTATAGGGCTATTTCGGGCTATAATAGCCTTATTAACCTAATAACTAGCATAGAGCTAGCAGATCTCGTTAGTAGCCTTCTATATAGCTTAGGCGCGTTGCGTAATTAATAGCGAGGGTGCTAAATTATCCGTTAGGCGCGGGTAGGCTCTGAATACTAGTAGGGTTAGTACTAGGCTATTGGGCCTAGCGATATTATTAATAGCTTTTATAGCTATTTAGAGGGCGATATCGGGGTTAGTAGAGGGATCTTCTACCTAGATAATCTCATAAGCCTAGCATAATAGCTTATAGTATTATTTAACCTTCCTAATACTATTATAAGCCTTAACTAGGACCTTTTTTATAGAGATCGCTATCTTTTGCATAGATTAGCGAAATTTAGCAGATCGAAAGGAGGTGCTAGCGTTAGTAATTATCTAGTTAGGTAGGCCTTAGTATATATCGATCTAGCAGAGCTAAAGGGTCTACTATATAGTTTTAGCAGAGATATCCTTTATAAAGCATGCTATATTAAATATAATAGCTATATTAATAATATAGAGGGTAGGGCGGTTGCTATCGAGATATATAAC
>JAOQIF010001109.1:0-27514 GCA_026260285.1 Colletotrichum sansevieriae
TTACCCCCCCCCTCCTAGCCCTCATATGAGTATAGGTTTAAGCATGGGCTAAGGGCAGTTAGCACGGGCTAAAAGATAGTCTAGAGCGATATTAATCCAAGCTGCTAGCTGCTCCACGTCCTATAAGCAAATAATATAATAATATGATTTTTTCACACCCTAGTTTCCTTCATCTTTTTTCCTCCTCCTATTAACCTATATAAGCATAAGTTAGCTAATTAATTATAACGTTATTTTAGCTAATAACTTTATTTTAGTAGCGTTTTTAGCATACTCTTAGTCTGCGTTAGTATAAGTTTGTTATATCTAAACCCCTATTAATTACTAACTCGCGCAGATCTAATTAACCTATTCCCCTCGTCTCTATAATAGCGCTCCCTATAAGTTACTACCCGCCTTTTCCCTATTATTTATACTATAATTAACCCTATATAGCCCTTCCCTAACTTAGATAAGGAGATAGAATCTCCTCCTCTTATTAAGGGCCTACCTTCTAACTACTCTACCTCTACTCGCCTCTCTAACTATAAGGAGACTACCCCTAAGAACTTTAAACTAGTAGATAATCCCTTCTATACCCTAGCAGGCTAGGAGCTATGCGAATACCTTAACTAGCCCCTTCCTATATATCCTATTACTAGGGAGCCCCTTATAGTATACTATCTTCTACTTATTTAGCATTCTTCTAATATTCTACTAGGGTCCCTACCCGTGCTAGCTCGTCTTTAGTAGTATCCCCTAGGATAAGACTTAGGGACCTCTTTATAAGGTCCCTTGCCTAAAGTGCATATCTGCTATAGCTAAGGCTAAGAAGCCTAGTAATATTATAGCTTGCTATAATATTATTAAGCAGGGTATATTATCTTATTACCCTTTAATTATTATAAGACTAATTATATTATAAGTAATATTACCTATTATATCTACTATTCTAATAAGATTATTAAGTCTGCTTATATTAGTATAGGTATTGCTTTCCTATTATTCCTTCTCTATAGAGCTAATAATCCACTAGAGTAACCCTAGCCTAGTTTACTACTAGGAGGAGTTTGCTTCTCTTAGCTAGGATTACCTTACTTATTATAGCCTTAATAAGAAGACCATAGTAAGTCTCTACTATTTCTATATTTTAGGGTTATTACTAATAATTATAGCTCCTTATATAGATCGAGGCTTATATAGAGCTTCTTTATACTACCTCTATCTAGAACTACGAGGTCTATGCTTATATTATTATAAAGTATATTACTAAGGCTACTATTAAGTTAGATACCTCCCCTATACCTTCTACTAGTTCCCTAGCTCCTCCTATCCTTAATACCTCTAGTATTATTACTACCTTACTTTCCCTCCTAGTTAAGCCTAATAAGATATAGCTATATTACCTCACCTAGGCTTACCTAGATATAGCTAAGGTCCTCTATAAGGTTTACCTTATTCCCGCCTTTCTCTTATTCCTAATAATCTAACCCCTTTTTCTTAGCTTACTAATATTATTACTATTACTTATAAAGAGCAGGAGGAGTAAGGGGTTATCTTCCTAGGTCTATAGTCTCTACTTGCCTGCTATCCGCCTACCTAGGGCCTATCTTAATCTTATTATACCTCTCTATAGCTTTATATTATAATAGAGTCTATTATTTCTACCTACTCCTCTAATTATAAATTACCTAGTTACTATCCCTCTATTCTACCCCTGCTTATTAACTACTACCTAGCTTATAGTATAGCATACTAGGGGTTGCTATTATTCTTATCTATTAGACTATACTTTTCCTTATACTTATTTACTACCTAGCTATCTTATAATAATTATAGGGGCTCCTAGGTATGCTAACTATACCCTATCTATTTAACTAATAACTTATAACGCCTGCCCCTACTAACGCGCTTTTAGCGCATAGCTAGAACAGACTTAACTTCCTATTTATCCTCTCTATTTTCAAAAATTAGAAATAGTTAGGGATTACTAACTTCTTAGCCTAGGAGGGGGTTATTTATAGCATAGCATAGCAGGCTAATATAAAATTAGTTATAGACCTTACCTAGAATATTTAGCTTAACTATAGTTAGTAAGATTACCCTAGTTACTTTATACTTTAGGTATAGCTAATCTAACTTCTTATAGGGCCTCTTTATATAGAAGTTAGCTAGTAATAACCAGACCTTATCGCCTACTTTATAGCATTCTACTAGTATCCTTTTACTATTTACTAGTTACTCTATTTTTTATTAGACTATAGTAATAGCTACTTAGGCTAACTCTATAATTAACTTCAGTTTACTAACGAACTTATTAGCAGCTAACTCGCGCGAGTTTAATAGCTCTAGCGCGGGCTATACTACTAATACTAGGTTAATATAGTATCTATAGGTAAAGAAGAATAAGCTTACTCCTATTATAGCTATATTATAGCTATTAATTACTAGTTAAATAGAGGGTAAGTAAACCTCCTAGTTATCCTAGGCGAAGTTAACTATTATCTATAGGACTGCTTAGATCTCTTAATTAAAACTTTTTATTACTCTATCTATCTATAGGTAAAAAGCAGTACTTAAATGTTATTTAATCTTTATAAGCACGTAGAACTATCGCTAGAACTAACTTATCTAGTTATTACCCCTATTACTAATAATTAACTTTAATATACTATAGAATTAGTAATAGCAATTTATAAAGCGTTCTGCGCACGTTTCTACATCTATTAAGGGTATCCCTTCTAGGGTTATTATCTTAGAGAGCTTATTAACTATTACCTAGAGGTATCTAGACCCTATTTTCGCTATGCGTAGGAGGTCTATAATAAAATCTATAGCAAGATCGTAATATAGCTATTCTACTACTAGTAAGGGTTAAAGAAGCCTATATTTTACTTATTACTAAATCGTTCTATGCTTATAGCTATCGCAGTTTCTTATAAACTAGCAGACTATAGAGGATTACCCTAGCTAGAAGTATTACTAGGCTAGGATAGCTAGGGTGTTATTCTAACTAGGGTAGCCTATTATTACTAAGTCATAGCACTTCTAAATTAACTATATTTAGAGCACGTTCTGAGGGTAGTTTTTATCTATTAATCCTAGCACCTAGATCTAGTCTCTAAATACTAGTTAGCTAAAGGTATTAATACTATACTTAGTAATCTATAGTTTTAGGCCTAGCTAGGGAGGGAAGCTTCGATCGCCCCTTTTTACTATAGAATAAGCCTCTTAATACTAGTTATCTTCTGCTTATACTTCATTCTATGCCTATTAAAAGGCTAGATCCTTAAATATTATTATAATAAGGGTTTTAACTATTGCTACCCTCCTTACCTTATTTAGGGCGGAGTTAGGGATTATCTATATTACCCTCCCTTTCTCTTATTCATCCTCCTATCCTTTTAGGGTATCCTATTTGCAGCGCGAGAGCATATTAAGCATAGCTACTAAGCAACTAGGTTAATATTCTAAGTAGAAATCATACCTTAATAACTACTCCGCCTAGCAACTTTAGCGTTCTATTATATCAAACGTTGCTTTTGCGTGAAATATTCGAGGCCCTTATAGTTAGTGAGGACCTTGAACCTAGGGCAGCTTCTTAGCTTAGCATCCTATGCGCTTAAATAAGCAATTACTACTAATAGCTGCTTGTTATGGATTAGGTAGTTATATTAAGCAGGGGTTAGCTTCTATAAGTAGAAAGCAATAGGATAGCGCTACCCTTATATATCTTCTTAAGTTAGTTACCCCCCTAAAGCGAACCCTAAGTAGTCTATCTTAATAATAATTAGGGCTTATAGGTTAAAATAGTATAATACTAGTATAGTTTAGAAGCAGCATTTAAGCACCTAGAACGCATCTTCTTATTCCTTACCCTAGATAAATAGCGCTCCCTTCTTTATTAGGAGGGTAAGGGGCTCTATAACCCCTAAGTACTCTAATATAAATATTTAGTAGTAGTTAGCAAACCTAAGGAAACTTTATAATCCTTTTACTAAAGTAAGTACTTCTTATTTAATAATTACCTATACTTTCTCTATATTATAAGCAATAACCTTGCCTACCTTTAGAATAAATCCTATATATTTTACTATCTTTATAGAGAACTTATACTTCGCTAGGTTAAGCTTAAAACTAGCCTCTTAGAGGGCCTGGAGAACCTTATATACCTTTTGCTTATAGTCTGCTTAGGAGCTGCTATTATAGATTAATATATTATTAATATATACTATTATAAAGTTATTAAGGAACTCCTAGAGCGTGCTATTAATATATTATTAGAATATCGCAGGGGCTCCGCTTAATCTAAATAGGTAGACTAGCTACTTAAAGAGCCTATATTATATATAGAAAGTAGTCTTTTCCTAGTGCCCCTCTACTACCTAAATCTTATAGAAGGCTACTACTATATCTAGTTTAGTATATTACTTTACTGAACTAACCCTCTAGAGGGTCTCCTAGATTAGGGGTAGGGGGTAGTAGTCTTGCTTTATAATTGCATTTAATGCTTAGTAGTTATAGCAAAACTGCAATCCTCTGCTAGGCTTCCTAATAAAAAGTATAGGCATGCTAATAGGAGACTTGCTTACTTAAATAAAGCCCTTATTAAGCAGGTCTATAAGTATTTTTTTTAATACTAATAGCTCTTCTCTTAATATACTATAGAGGGGTCCCTAGGGCAAGGGCGCCTCTTAGCTAGAGGTATTATACTTAAGGTGGATTTCATAATCTATACTAGGATAACTTAGGGGTAGGAGGTATAACTTAGCTAGCTTAAAAAGCTTAGTAAATTTATTATAAATATATTATAGTAGTTTCTCTAAATAGTCTTCTAGTTTCTTTACCTTAAGCGCTTTTTTAATATCCCTTAGGCTTACTACCTATATTCCTACTATTAACCTAGGTAGCTAACTCCTGCTAACCCTCTAGTAGATTGCTATAAATAAGGCGGCGTTAAGCTAGCAGGCTTCCTAGATCTCCCTCACTCTCTAGGGTTCTTCCTATCCTTAAAGGGTAATAATAACCCCTGCTTTCCTATAATATACCCGCTTCTCTACTATATTATAAATAATATAGTTTTATTCTATCTATAGCTTTCCTAAGAAGAAGTTAGTACCTAATCCTTATATTATATAGGTAAAGAGTTATTATATATAGCTTCTAATCTCAAGGTATAATATAGCTATACCTTTTGCTATAGCTTGAGCTAAGTTATTAGCAAAGCCTTGTAATTACTACGCTTAGTAGTTAATATATAGTAAATAGAGGTAGCAGGCATACTAGTAGTCTACTATTATATAGATGTTATAACTATAGTCTATTAAAGCATTAGTAGGAGTACCTTTATTAACTCTAACTACTAATATTATAAAAGGCCTGCTTATACCACGTTCTAACTAGAACTACTCCTAACTAGCCTGCTCTTCTTCTATTATCCCTAATACCTAATTTTATACTAGGGTTATTTATTTCCTAAGTTAAAAGGGCCCTCTTTGCCTTTATCTTCTCCTAAATCTAAATATATTATCTCCTTAATAGCTTTTGCTACTCTAGGACTATCCTTTGACTTCTTAGCCTTCTAATAGTCCTTCTATAGGTAATTAATCTAGTTATACTTCAAATAGCAGCGCGTTTCTTTGCTAGGACCTTTGCTTATACCCTCGCGCAAAGCGTATACTAACCTTATTATCCTAGTATCCCTATCTATATCTACTCTAGCAGGTAATGCTCTTAATCTAAAAGTTATAAGCTAGTATAGAACGTTAGGAATGCGATATAATCCCTCTAGCTTTTATATAATATCTTATATAAGGCTAATATATTTAGTATACTTATAGGGGGTTAGGTAGTTAACTAGATAGTTAAGGAGCTTATAAGATAATACCCTATATAGGTAGTTAATCTAGATACTATCTAGCTATATTATGCTACTTACTTCTATAATAGCGCATTTAAAGCAGGGTAGGAATAAGGCGAAGGCTTTATTTTGCTTTATTTTAAGCTCTAAGAGTCTTCTAAGAGCCTTGCTTTTAATATTAGGGTTGCTATACATATAGTCTAGGTATATTAAGAAAGTATTTAGCTTAAATAAGCTATTACTACCCCCTAAGCTATAGAAGGCTATAACTACTAGCTATACTCTAGGTTCTAGGTAGGAGTTAATAAGATACTAGGCCTCCTGATTGCTTAGGTAGAAGGCCTAGTCTATCCTAATCTTATTATATATCTATTATACCTACGTAGTATACTTATTGCAGCTTCCTCTAAACTTAGGGGGGTTAGGAAGGGGTTTTAATTACTAAGCGCTACTTATTTCCTAGGTGATCTCTAGTTATAAGGTTAGTATTAGTAACGCTAGGGCATAGCTACCTGCTATATCTCGCTAGAGCTCTGTAGTTAGCTTGTTATTAGGCTGCTATATAGTAGTTAGGCTATTAAGTTAGTTACTAAGCTTATTAATTGCTATATAGATTGCTTTAAATACTTCTTTACCTATTAGTAGCACTTCTAAGCTAGCTGCTACTAGTATAATAGGTTCTATTTTCTACCTGCTTTCTATTATACTATATAACTAGCGAAGTAGGCATAGAGAGAGAGAGCTTAGATATATAAGGGGCTAGCCTTAGGTTTATTTAACTTAGGGGTGCCTTAATTATAATAATCTAAGCTAAGGAAGGGAAATTTTCTAGGAAGTTCCTTATGTAATAGAAAAATAGATATAGGGCGAACGTTAAGCGAGAGCGGTCGTTAAGGGCAGAATTCTTAGGGTCTGCAGCACCGCCCAGACGTCAGCAGTAGCGTAGCCCGTAACAAATAGATATTTATAAAACCAATTATATAATTACTAATATTAGTTACTTATATAAATAAGTAAAAACCTAATAGATTACTAATATAAATAAATTAAAGGAGTAATACTAGAAATAGGAGGATAATATCTATAAATTATAGGAATATTCCCCTAATATATTTACTACTTACTTATAGTTTAATAACTTTATTAAAACTCTTAGATATATACTTGTAAAGGTATAAGCTCAAATATGTATAGTATATATTTAGAATTAACTAGAGAAAGGATTAATTGGCCTTAAGAAAGTTACATATAATATAAGGGAGTAGATTAGTAGACTTCTAGTATTAATAGAAAAGAGTCTTATAAAGAAAAAGAAGGATATTATAAGAGGATTATTCTTAGTATCATCCCTATTATTATTAAATAAGCCTTAAAAATAATAGGGAGATAATAATAAGAAAAGAAACCCTAGGAAGAGGACTGGAGAGAAAGCTAGAGACTTATAGTATATAGCTATAAGTATAATAATTATTAGTATTCAGATAATAAGAAGGTATTAGAAGGATAGAAACCTAGCGTAAGGATCTTATTAAGAGTTAAGGAGAATATTAAAGTAAAACCCTTACTTAAGGAGTATATTAAAAGTCTTAAGTTATAACTACCTAGTTATACAGGAATTATCCTAGCTTTATTTACTTTAATTAAAAATATATACCTACTATAAGATTTAGTAATTCATAATAGAGGATTAATAATCTTTATATTTAGGGATTAATAATAATTCTATAGATGTTACTAAGTACTAAGAGGCGACTTTATATAAGTAGGAACCTAGAAAGCTCTTATTAAGAGATATAATACTATTAATATAATAATTACTAGGAAACTTAGGACTAAACGACTTATCCTATAAGGAGTTATATACTATAGTAACTTCTATATTAATATAATTTCTTAATATTTACTTTATAAGAACGGATTATGAGCTAACTATAGGCTTGGAAATAATTATCTATATAAGAGGAACTTTAAGTACATCTACGAATTATACTAATAATATAAGTAGTAAGTTATTAAGTTGCTAAATATAAAAGTAATAATAGTTATAACCTAAAGGTAGAGTTATATATCTCAAAAGCTATCTTTTATAGATATATACCTTTAGTATTAAAGGATAGAATATCTAGGACCTTATGCCCTTGCCTACTTCTATAAATCTATGAGAGGAGCTTATATATTATTAAATAATTGATTTAAATACTTAAAGATAATTTATTATAATACTTATCGATAATTAAAAGCATTACCAACTATATAAAGAGTACTACAAAAATCCCTTAAATATTTAAAACTAGGAGAATATATTATATTTAACTCTTACCTAATAAATAAGGGATATAGGGGATATACTAGGTATCTTATCTTTATTAATAGAGTAACTAGATCTATATAGGATTATTACTTTAATAGGTATTGATTAGTATAAATCCTTAAAGTTATTAATAAGTTTATCTTATACCTTAAGATATAATACCTTATAATATTAAAGTATTTAAATATAATAGAGAAGTTAGGAGAATATACTTAATACTTACCTTAGAGCTATATAAATAAGGATTTAGTCTCGAGGTTTTAAAACCTAATACCTAGGAGTAAAATACAGGCATAGAGTATATAGTAGTAGTTATTATAATATTTAAGCGAGAATAATAAGTATTAACTCTAAGTTACTAGAGTAATATAGCCTAAATACTTAGAGCTATTATATATATATATATACATATATAACTAAATACCTTCTTAATTATAAGAATAGAGGACTCCTTATAAGGCCTTTTATAACTACTTTTAGCTATGCGAGTTCTTAATACCTAAAGTCTTATACATAAGAACCTATGGCCATAAGACCTTTACGCTTATAAAAGAAGCTTAACTTTGAGAAAGAAGACTTAAGCATCTATCTCTAAGGGTATAGTTTAGGTATGTTATTAGGTATAATTTAATAAATTAATATTAAATATAGAACCTAATAAACGTTTAGTATATATTATAAGAGATATGATATTTAATAAATAATAATTTAGTAATAAACTATTATAAACTATCCTTAATAACTTAAGGATAATTAACCTTAAAGAGCTTAGATAAGACTCCATTATTATACTTAGTAATATAGAGCAAAGGTATAAGGGTATTTATAATAAAATAAAGTTTTAAGAGATATCTTAGTAACTTTTAATTAATTCTTATACTAAGAATCATATAATTAGTAGTATTTATAGTAAGTATAAACTAAGGACTAGAAGCCTTATATTACCAAAAGGATATTTATTTAGAGATTAATATAGACTCTAGAGAATCTAATAATAAAATAGAGGGTATATAAACTAGGTCTATAATTAGAATAGTTATTATTTTACCTTATTATTATTAAGATCTTAGGAACTATCTATATAAGGAGGGGTTTTATAAGGCTAAAATATCTTATCTTAAAAGCTATAATTAAATAGCAATATACTTAATAGTTAAAGTAATAAAAGAATAAAAATAGCAAAGCCTTAATTAGTAATAAGTATATACCTATAGGTTAGATAAAGAAAGTAAGCTTAAGAAGTTTAAAGCTTGAATTATAATAAGAGGGGATTAATAAGTAAAAAATATAGTTTAAGATACCTATATAGCTATACTTATAGGACTTTTATTTTAAGTATTAATGGTAATGGTAATAAGGTTTAACATTAAACTAAAGTAATATAATACTATAAATATATTTATATATATAGATCTTAATAAAGAGATTTTTATAGAGTATCTAGCTAGATATAGATATAAATATATTATTCTAAAGCTAAATAAAGCCCTATATAAACCTAGAAGATTACTTCTTTTATAGTAATACTATCTGTAGAAGGGACTTTAAGATATTTAATTTAGATATATTCGTAAGGAAACTTACTATTATTATAAGATTTAATTAATCTTCTTTTAATATATTAATAACCACTATTACTATTACCCTAAAAAAGAAGAGGAGGAAGTAAGTTAAGATATTTAGAGGATAAAAGAGAAGTATTATTTTAAAAGTAGTAATAATCTTAAATACCTCTTAGATATAGAGATTAGCTAAAGTAAAGGCTTTAGATATTATAGAGATTATATATTAAGAAGATCTAGAAATATCTAAGCCTTAAGATATATAACTAGCTATTAAAAAAGACTTATTAAATACCTATAAGTATAGAAGAGTTAAAACCTTATTATTTATAAGTATCTCTAAAGTAAATAGTTATATACTAATAAAAAGTTATATTAATACTATATGTAGCTATTATACCTAGATCTAATATAGCCTTTACTATAAGCTAACTTACTCGTTTTAATTAAAATCTAAGTAATAAATATTAATAAGTAGTAAATTACTTACTTGTTTACTTAAATAATACAAATAATACAAAGGATCTATACCTTAAGTTTAGTATAGATAAGGGAACAACTAAAGATAGCTAAATTATCGCTTTAGATGCTATTTTTACTAATAACTTGGTAGATTATAAGAGTTTATAAGTATTTATAATAAAACTCTATAGAGGAGTTATTAGTTAGAGGTTAAGTAAGTAGGATATAATAACTATATTAATAATAGAGGCTAAACTACTAGCCATATCCTAAAGAGCAAAAGAAGAATTATTTATAAGCTACTTAATTATAACGCTTTGAGATTATTAACCTATAGTATTAAAAGTTAAAATCTAAGATAATAATTAATAAATAATTGACCTAGTTATAAAAAAGCTAGAGCGCTTAAGATCACGACTTTGCTATATATAGATTTATAATTATTAGCTATAATAGGAAATCAAAGAAGGATAAATTAAAGTTAAATATACCTTATTAGTAGAGCTTATAGTAAATAGACTTATAAAGTCTCTCTAGTAATAAGAATATATAAATTCTATTAAATAGATAAATCTAATAGAGAGAAATAATAATAATATCTAAATCAGATAGGTTTACAAGCAATTATCAAAAGGCCTTATTAGGTATTTATGAGAATAACTTATAAAGTAGGATATAAGATAATAATAACTATCTATTAATTCGTAGATTAATAACTTTAATTTTAAGCACTACTTATTATTATTAATCTTAAAGTGGGAATATATTTATAAGGGGAATAAAACCTATTATAACCCCTTTAGATTAATATTAATAAAAGATTACTAGGTTATCTTACTATTGCCTCGCCTAATAAAAGCTATAGATCCTAATAGAGCTATATTCTACTAAAGATTAGAAGTTAATATAGAGTAAAGGGCTACTTATATATACTTAATTATTAATACTAAGAGGAAGATTACCAATCCTCGTAATATATACTCTAATATCCCTAATAATAATAATCCTATAAAGATAATAAGTATATAGGTTAGCGATAAACGCTAATATACTTATAACGAGGAGGAATAGTAGAGATTAATAATAATACTTAAGTATAAATCATACTCTATAGACTTTAGTAGTAGGCGTATAGAATATATATTATTTAATAATATTTAGTAAAATCTAAATAGCCTTATTAGAGAAGGTATATTAAGTAATATAGGAAGTTCTATAGCTATAATAAAGATATAGGAAGTTCCTTAGTTATACTATATATATATAAGACGTGGAATCCCCTCACCTGAAGCTACGGGGAAGGACCTAATAATAATATTAATACATCATGCACTACGAACAGGGCTACTGAATCCAACATATACAACCTGACGTGGGATATTTCTTCCCTTTTTAGTATCTTTAGTACAGAGCCTTCTCCACTAGATAATTACTAGAGAACAGCCGGGCAGAACAATACAGTACATAAAGTTATATCTTATCTCCTTTTATTAAGGTTAGGCGTTAGGGTAAACATGAATCTTCTAACGAAGAAATAGAGATAGTAAAGGAGACGGAGAACACAACGGCATAGCATCTAACAACGCAGGTCCTCTAAACTCCCAGGTAGAGGCCATACGATTCATTAACTATAAACCTCACTTTCGTTACCTAGGTAGCTATCTACTGCCGAGTATCTCTTCGCGTTGCCCCTTTAAAGTTTCCCCCTTTCTATATACCCTATCTGCTGGGCACTTATTTTATTCTTTCCAGCGAATCGAAAACATGGACACATACTTCTATGCCTAGAGCATCCGAAAGGCCTGCCACGCATCGGCATAGTATTCGAGATATTGTCGGAAAGTCTCTCTAAACGCGGTCTAAGGAATGAGGGCAGCGCTAAATATGCCTCTAGGTAATAAGATCTACTGTTAATATGTGTATTATAGCTTTTCAATTGAGATATAAGCTTAACCCGTAATAGAGTCTCAATTACGAATAAACTTTTCTGCTGACAATATGGTCAGAAGTAATATAAGGAGGAGAGCGCTAATTTTGCTTGCTTATGTTGGACCTGAGAAGCATGACAGCCGCTATTCACTAAGAACTAATGAGCATAAGTTATTGCTCTTTATCCACAGTTATATAAATTCCGACTGATCCTTACTCGGTACTTTCTATGGAACTGAAATAAGTATTAGGCTTCTGGTGTGCTCTCCGAGCCACTCCACTTAAGCGCCTATGTCTACTTTATCTTCTTTTATCCTTCATTATATAAGTCCTTTGGGCTTCTAAGATCGTCAGTCTAGGCGGGGCTGCTAGCCTCTTGAAAATCTTAATTATAAACTCACCACTTCTTATTTTCACGAACTATGTACCTATAATCGGATTTGTTGTATTATAGAGATAAATAGAAGAATGTGACTTTAGCCTAGCTGTGAATAGTAGCCTTAGTGCTGCTAGTATATATTCGGTTGTCTCGATAGATTATGATAGGACTAAACAACGCTATTGATACTGCTGCCCCCTTTATCCCATTATCCCATTATGGATCCTCTTCGACTTGCTTCTGTTATCTATTAAAATTCTTTAAAACTTCGGGAGTAGTTCGGCAGACTAAGCCCCTTCTTCCGCCTTTGGCGCTAGGTGTTAGATATGACGCTCTTCACGAGTGCACTTCAGTGTGATATACTAGCTGATTTGAGAAAACCTGGTTATGCGCATGGCTTTCGTTATCGCATAGAACCAATGCTGCTATTCAGGAACGCCTAACTAGTTAACTAATATTACCTCGTTAATATCGCTATCAAGGTCTAAAAACTAACTAGTTCCTATAGCAGGGACTCTATTCCATCGCAGTGAGCCCTCTAAATATTATCCATAGATATTATAAAAGCAAAAGCAAACGAGAAAGGTAGCGACCAAGCTATCTCTCGATATATGCACTTAGATTAGAACTATAGAATAATTATACCCTACTAATAGCGCTATTCCTTCTAGATATTCTCAAAAGATATGAATATACCTGTGCTTTCTGTTCCTACTTCTGAATCATTCCGATGTTCTCTTACTTCTGGAATTATTATAGTTAAGCCTTTCCCCTCAACGCAGCCCCAGGTTGTGGAGGATAGAGTTATGACTTATTATAAAGTCTGTTTGCTAGATTATATCTCCCTGCTTTAATATAAACCGTCTTTCTCTTATTTATTATATATCGCAGTATGTTTAACTAGTATACTGAGAAGATGATAGGTTGCTTATAAGTTTATTTGCTCTAATTATTATGAGGGGCTCGCGTCTATTGCTTAAAATAAGTCCTCGTAGACCCTTCCTGTCCTCGTAGACCCTTCCTATCCCTAAACCATAGTATCATCCCTACCGAATTAGGGTAATATTTTATTTCCAAATATAGTTTAACTTATTTGCCTGTTATATCACTATTCTCTCCCGCCTATAGATCTTCAAGATATATTTTAAGATCCTCCATAACCTCACTTGATCCGGGCCGCTGCCTGTAATTATGTTCAATCATGAGTTATACACTCAAAGAATTCCAATGCCTTATAAATCTTTTTAACCAGTCTCGCGGCTCAGGCTAATCATATGCAACTTCATATATAGAGACGCTCTTCTAGGTCTAATTCAATGTTGCAGACAGACTTATAAACTCGTAACGTCCGTCTTGACCATGACTTATTTCATCTTCCTAAACATTAGTCTAGTTCTTAAGCGCCATAGCCTACTACTAAATGAGGTATCTTTGAAGGAAAGGCCTATAGTCTTTTAGGAGTCAGTTCTAACTATACTAATTTCCTCTCAGAATATTCAAATCTGCTAAGTTCAGGCTTTGGTAGCTATATCTAAAAAAGATACTATACTATGCTTTCCTTTAGTATTTAATAGTCTCTATTTAATTATAGTCTAAACAGGAGTATTAAGCTCGCGAATTCGGATATCTATACCTATAGTAGGGTGCTAAAAGTCTAAGCCCACTTATGCGTCTTTCCCTCCACGTTATATATTCTACTATATACCCTTCTAACCGTCTATAAGTTTCGCAAATAGAGGCTAAATTATACGCTTGTTATAATAATTTAACTATAAAGTAAAGCTATAACAATAAGCTTATAGATATTTAGTAAATTATAATAACTATAATAGTATTAATTAGTATATGCTAGCGCGATACAATAGCCCTCTTTAATTATTCCTATAGGGTAGTATAAAAGACTATCTAATTACGTAATAATAATAATAATACATTTAGTTTAAGACCTCGCGAGGGGTAGACTAAGATACCTTCTATCTAGTAGAAGAGAGTACGTATTTGAATAGTCGAAAATGATTATTATAAAAGCTATATTATACTATTATAATAATAGAGGGGTATTATATCCCTTAGAATAATTGAATATGTTCTATAATATAGTAATTACTATAAATAGAAGGCTATAAAGTAGCTATTTATTATAAAGAAGGTAGTAGCTAAATAGCCTAGATTTATATATAAGTAGCTTATAAAACCTAAAGGATTAATAGCTATATACTCTTTATACTATATTATTATCTTATAAGCCTTTTACTAATTAAAAACCTATATAGAGCTCGTTCTCTAATAAGAGTTCCTATTAGAATAATACCTCTATACTTATTACTTAGGCTTTTACATTATTTTATAAACGCTAGGACTTCAAATATATTAATTCTATAACCTATATTAAGGGGATTATCTCGATTATAGCATGGAGAATAATATAGAGGGATTTATATAGTAAATTAATCTTCTTTATAAGAGATAATGCTACTAAGGAGAAGGTTTATAGCATAAATAGCTATATAAACTACTTAGATAAAGCCTATATCCCTTCTACTAATAAGATAAGATACTTTACTTGGGATAATACCCTTATTTCTAACTTATTAAAGACTATAGATTAGATACTCTTGTAGGTAATTTTATAGATTAAATAGCTATTTTATTTACTAGATTTTGACCCTATTAAGTATATTTAACATATAATAGAAAAATAATATACAGAGATTATACCTTAAGGTATTTTAATTAATAAATAATAAGCTTAATATTAATTTATTAAAGTGCATACTAATTATAGCGTAGAGGGCTTTAACCTAAGTTAAAATATACTAGCTAGTAGATTCTTAAGTATACTGCCTTATAGTAGTTATTGAAATGTAAGGATAATATATATAATATTAAAGACTAACCTTAGATATTGTTTGGCTATATAAAATAGAAATCTTATAGAATTATATATTATTCAAGGTATATAGTAATAATGCGGGTAACCTCGAAGTAATAGCGTAACCTGTCAGACCTTTAGCACCCCACTATAGATAGCTAGCGGAGCCCTTATATTTTTCCGGATCTTATTTATAGAAGGGCCTCTATTTAATATGAATTAACTAGTAGAGAGGAAACTTCTATTATCCTTCCTGCTGTTTCTAATAGCCCTCTATTTATTCTGCTACTGCGCTTAGGCTATAGCTTAAAGTTAGGGGATATAGTAATAGGTTGCCTTTAGAGACTTCATTTCAAATATAGGAAAGAGGGGGTGTTCGGTTCCTATAGAAGGCTACTTAGAAGGATAATAGAAACTTTTAAAGGGTTTAAAGCGTACTTAACTGATATTAAGCGCTTATGCTTATAGCTATATTTTATATCATAGGCCCTTTTTTATCTAGCGGATCGAAGGAGCCTTTTAGGATCAATTTAATAAAAAGAAAAGATCTTTATAGCTGTTCTTATAAAGCTTTAATATAAAATTTAGCTTCCTAGGATCTAGGAAGAAGCTATTCTCTAGTATAACTAGCCTTTGCTTAATTAAAACTAGTCAGTATTTACTCCCTCTTCTACTATTGAAGAAAGTCGAAGGATAACTATGCTAGTAACTCAAATGAACTAGAACCAATATATTAGGTAGGCACTTTGCTTACTGGGACTTGAGCATAGAGTCCCTAGCACTTCAGTATCTAGCGAAGCCCCAGGTACCTGTTGCCGTAGTTATGACTGGACTGCCCTCATTATAGCCTCTTCAAACTCCCTAGGGCCTGAGAACAGAACATTGGTTTAGTTAAACTTTATTCGGTATCTCAGTGGCGATAAGAGTGGTAGGGAATAAGACAATAAATAATCTGCGATTCTCAAGTTGAAAATATCCCTAGTAAAACTGAACTCCCCTAGTGCTAAACGCCATAAGTCTGACTTATGAAAATGTCTGCATGAAAACTATAAAATCGATTACCTTCACTTAGTGTGAAACAAAATCCAGATCTCATCAGCGGGGTCCGTTCCGGACCTTAACTCGGTGCCATGGAGGTAGGTCGTCCGGCAGTCCAAAGCGGGACTGTACTCACCAGAAACGTTTCGCAATACTCACCAGAAACGCAGACGCCTACATAGACGCGATATTACATAGATGAATGCATTTTAATACTTTCATGCTGCACCGTTTCATTCGATAGCGGCTTACTTGGGCATCGTTTTGACCAGGTTGCTACGGAAGCAATACGCTGGCATTGGCAAGATTAATGAGCCATCAATATGGAATATTGAGATCTAACTTGCGTGCTTGAGGACATTTGCTTCCATACATTTGTCTTGCCAAAGATATACACCTTTTAGCTAGTATTGACTCCCCCTCTAGAAAAGTGTTTGTGGTTTGTAGATGCGAACTTCACACGTTGTTACATTTACTTAACGCTTGTCTTTTACTTCTTTGAATTTCACCGATCCTGGATTTACTTAATAACACCAAATCTGCTGAATCGTGTTTGCTCTCTTAACCAAGAACCTTTTGATTTGAATGTCTCTTTTTTTTTTTTTTTTTAGATTTTGCAAGTAGCCATGAGCGATGATATTTCCTTCACGGTTTATACTAGCATCCCCATCGCTAGGCCATGCGTTATCTTGCTTGCTTAAGCTCGTGTGGTATTCCAGCGCACAGCGGCCCCGCAAGTGCAAGCAAGTCAATTCTGACCCCCATACTTGCTGTTAGTGAGATTTTTCTTAGTGTTTTTGCTTACTTAGTCAACTTAGAAGTTATTCAATTCAAGCGCTATATAAAAACACGTAATCTACGATTACCTAATCTATATATATATATAAAGCTATTTATAATAGACTTAGCAAGCCGAAGCTATTATTTAGTCGTATAACCCCCCTTTTAAGCTAGTTTTTTAATAGCTAGAGACTCTCTATAGTCTCTAGCTTTATATTCATCCGTTATAATATAAGGGTTAACTTAATAGTACTAAATACCCTCTTATAGTTAGCTGCTATCGCTAGGATAGCGAGGATATTAATCGCGAGCCGTGAGAGGGTCGGGAAGGTATCTAAATAGTCTAACTACCACTAGACGGGCTCGGAGGTCTCCTCCGGAGGTTAATAGAGGTAGAGATCAAGCTTATCCATCCAGGGAGGGGTCTACTAGCACTAGCTATTAACCTACTACTAGAAGTAACTATTATTATTATCTCAAGCCGCCGGGTTAATAGCAAGGCCTCCGGGCTACCCTCCGCAGCTAGAGATACCCTCTTCCGGTCGATACTACTTATTATAATACTCTATAAGTAATTTCTAAGCCTTATTAACCTATCCCTCTTAGTAGTTATTACTCTATATATCTTATAAATATGAGATCCTATATACTAGATAGAGAATAATCGTATTAGAAAATAGTAGTAACTCCCCTAACTTATTATAGTAGTAAAAGAGCTTCTACTACGACTACTTAATACTACTATAAAAGAAGGATTACCACTTCTCATCAAGAGTATCAAATCGTAAAGCAGCTCGTGAGGCTAGAGATGCCTAGTCTTTGCGCATATAATATAAGAGAGCTTAGTAGTTATACTAATAATAATAACGAGGCCTTCCGGACCGGGTTTGAGATAGCTATAAGTCCTCAAAAGGGTTGTTATTAACTAGAAGAGAGATTATAGAGTTATAATAAGTCTTCTAGTCGACGAGGTATAAAAGGAGGTATTCCAAGCCTATTATAACCTCCCATAGTTAACTATGCCTATCCTTAACCCCCTACCCCTTATACCTCTTTATCTAGTAGTAAAAGGGCTCTAGGATTATACCTATCTCAGAAAGAACCTTCTAGTTATTAGAAGATAATAAATCTACTTCTAGTATATACTATTTAACGTTATTATTATTATTATTTAATAATATAAAAGCCTAGATCTTATTCTTCTTCTTAATAGCTCTCTTAATCATAAGATACGTACTATTCCAGCGGGTATCGTTATTTAGGATAAGCTAGGCTTTATAGGACGACTCGGAGAAGATCTAGAAGTCGGAGTCTCTATCGATCTTAGTTATAGCCTTCTAGTACTATTCGGTCCGTTACAAAGAGGCCCGGATAAACTTAACGATATTCTAGAGCTAGCTAATAGGCCTAAGCCTCTGCTAGAGATCGAGGTTATTATTATAATATTAAATAAGCTAGTAATACTCCGACTCCGCCTCGAGGGTCTCCTTATTAGTGCTAAATAAAAAGGCCCGGGCTACGAGGTTAAGTATATAACTATAGTACCTTATATACTAGGCCTAGATATCTATCTCCGTTATCGCGGGATATATATCCCGATAGAAAGCATAGAGGCAAGTATTATTATTAGTCGTATTATTAGAAATAGTTACTCCAATCCGGTCCCGGATCTTATATTAACTAACGACGTTAAGGAGGGTCTCCGAGAGGGTAATACTACTATAGTCTCTATAGTATTAAGAGAAGCCTAGGAGGTGTAATCATAACGTGCTAGTAGCATTAATAAAGTAATATATAACGCCTATAAAGGCGTAGATATTAGGTAATAACTATAGATCGAATAAAAGGTATATTTTCGATACTGCTAAGTAGAGTTTAGTCGTCACGAGAGCCTCTCTATACTAGCAGAAGTCTTAGAGATAGTCCTAAATAGATATATAACCCTATAGGACCTCGCTAGCAACCTCGTTATTATAGTATTATAGGATCTATTAGAGGAAGGTGTTCTTAAAGTAGGTAAAAGGGAGGTTAGCAGAGATAATAGAGGCGACGTAGAGATCCCTTAGGGTTATAATCTTAGCCTTAGGTATATTACTATTATTAAGGCATACCCTCTTATATAGAGGAGGGTTGGATAGCTCGGTCAAGGAGGTATAAGTATTAGCCTCAGAATTGTTATCTAAGAGGGTAGAGATCCTATAAATGCAATAGCTACTTTAGCCTCATTAGAATAGGCTTTATATAAGCAAAAAGCTTAGGATAATATACCGCACTAAGTACTCTATAGTAATAGTAGTAGTAGTAGCGCTAAAGATCCTAGGGGACCCTTTTAAGTCGTATTATTAGCAACTCTAATAGGAGGGCCTAGCCTAGCCCTAAATAACCTCAACGAGGAAGTTACTATAATCCCGAATCTAGCTAGATCGACCCTAGCCCTTCTGCTGAGCTAACTACTCCTTAAGGATATACCTCTTACTCCCTATAATAATAATAGGGAGGTTATCGATCGTAGGATTCAGAGGGATACTAATAGTAAGAGTAGTTACGATTTATATAGAGATCTACAGGTACGGGGCGCCTATTACTATATATATATTAGTAGTAGAGGAAGAAGTAATAGTAGTAGTAAATATCGTGAAGTTTAATAAGGTAATATAGGTAAATAATAAGTAGGATATATAATAATAAAAAGCTTTTATAACTAATATCTAATCGTAGTATTAAATATACTATTCGAATCGTTATAATCGTATCTACCTATTATTAAATTTTTAAAAAGATCTGCTATTATCTAATATAATGAGGGTAGTCTAAATAGCCTTAATAATATATATAATAATAGCGAGGTTAGTAATAGTAGCATATTTTAGTAGCTAGGCGTGCCTAAATAAATAGGGCAGGGGCTAATCTATAGCCTCTTATTAGCTAGATCTATATATATATAAGATAGTAAGGAATTCAATAAGTCTATAGGCTGCCGACTTACTCGATTGGGAAGTGGTGATAGCTTCCCCTTGCTTGCTTAGCTCATATTCCTTGCTGAAAGCTCTGCACTTACGGGGCCGCTGCCAGCGCACTTCTTGGCTGAAATCCAGGTTAATTCGCGGTCGTCCCATTCGGCGTGATTCTTCAGTCTCCCGCTCCAGGTAGTAAGAGATTCGTTCTAGCGCGAACCCGAATTGAGAGAATACGGAACAGCCGTCATATCTGGGCTCGACCTCACTACCGCGTCTCTTTTTCGTTTCATGCAAGTCAACAGCAGCCGTCCGGCGCATATCGCTGATAAAATACCCCAAGACTCATTGGAGGTTCTCGGAATCCTTGCGATATATTTATATGTGCCGTTTTCATGTAGCGGAGGTCTTGCTACTGAAAGTATTTGGCATTTGTGGAGAAGACGGACACGGGCGTCTTTTGCATTCTGTCGGGAAAGTGGCCCTCTCATCTGTCTTGGAATTATGTATCGTTTTTCTCTCCTTTGATATCTCAGCTCATGCTTTCCGACGGCAGCTACCTAGCTACCTGCGCACTGGTTGCAAAATTTCGCCTCTAATATGACTCTGCTGGAGGGTCCCTGGGTACGCACACTACAAAAGAACTCGACTGAGCACTGGTTGAGGTGCTTTTACTGCTTGTCCCCCATTGAGTTTCCCTCACTGGGTGAGCTTGAAAATTCCCCAACATGACTCTGCCGGCGACGCATATGAAGGGGTACATGACCCACGGGGAGCCGCCATCTTGTCGCAATAGGGCATATCATGCCCGCGATGCTGAGAAACGATACTTAAAGTTGGTTCGGGAATGTATCGATGCCTACAATCTGTCTACATAAAGAAACGCTCCTTGACAGATGAAATTGGGTTCAATTTCCCTAGAAGGTTTTGGAGACTTATGTATTCTAGAGCAAACTAAGTTTCATTCAAGAATCCTTCAGATATAGAATGGTGCGTTAGAACCATTTCTACTTGGAATCTCATGCTCAACGTTAGTGAACTTCGCACTTCGATAAAGTGTGATATCCAGCCTCAAGCTCAACCACCAGAGACTGAGGTATTCCGAGAAGGTTAACACATAACCGTTAAAACAGCAAAATCTCCTCATTAACGTGAAATGAAAAGCAAATGATTGTTGATACTAGTAGTTCTACCCAAAGCGCTATCAGTGCTAATACTAGTGGATCTATGCATGCAGTTTGAGCTTTGGGGATATAGTCAGCCAAGGCTTTGTGAATACATGCACCCAATGCAGCGGCGGAGCTAACTTGCGACTAAAGTTTTTAAGGCTCAGAATTTCATTTACTACCCTCCTACCTAGGAAAAAATCCATTTCATAAATACCGAAGGCACTTTCGAACAATATGTCTAGTAGTCAGAACATCTAGAAAAGTCTCTAACTGATCCCAAGTTTTTTTAACCCCTGGGAGGATACCACATCACTAGGGTCCCGAGGGACAGTGCCACGAGATGCAAATTATATGTGTAAAAGCAGACTCCAAAAAGATCACAACTGAAGATATCTATAAGCCCGTCCTATTGCTGCGTCACAATCCGTCACCCTCCGAAAGCATTATACGCAACGAACGTTCGAGCGCTAGCGGTTCTTCGGCTAGAAGCTTGAGAATAACGACCGACTAGGATCCCTATAGCTCCAGTCCGCGTTCCATACTTGGCTCGGGCCCCGCCGCGTGCCGCTGCGAAGGTGGCAAATTCGCTCATAGTAGCAAGCAGACTAGAGGAAACATATTTCAACTTGAAACGTGGTGACTTTTGCCCCGCTCCTTGAGGTTTTCATTCTCTGGACAGCCTATGCTCTTCCAAGCCGATGTAGCTTCTGGAGTCATGAGAGTTAACAGCATTTGCGCCGGTCTAAACCTGAAGGGCAGATAGGACCTAGAAAGAACTTGATGAAGGTTTCTAGGCTTCTTTATCTTATTTTTAAAAGACATCTTAGCCGGTCAATACCAAGTAATAAACGGTGTCGAACTGAATATAAAGAAACGCCATGCAGTAGCAGGGGACTCACAAGGCACTAGAACAGACGACAGGCTTTAGGCATTGAAAGTGCGGGGAACGAAGAAGTCTGGTTTGGAGGAGAGTCCACTGAACCAAGATTCCTGAGGTATTGGTGAAAGTCTGGTTGATGACTTACAGCAATTCCAAAACGCTTTTTGATTGCCCACAGGACTTATGTTTCCACTTGAAAAATGCTTAAATCTGAATCCGTCAAGGTTTCCTACTACCCTTTAATATTAAAGTCTAATATCTTATTATGCTTGACTTGAACGAGAGAAGCACAGCAGACCATTCAATAGTTCCTAACTTCTTTATTACAGGAATTAGCAATAGCTCTCGTTATAGCTTGCACTACCTCAGTTTCTTTGTTCCATTAGCAAAGCGTAGCTTCAATGCTTTGGTCTCTAATTCCTACCAATGCCTGCGTTAAGATCTCCAGTATCTGCATCTTGTTACCCTATCCCTATAGCCTTAGTTGGTATTCTCTATGGGCTAATGGATCTCGTGTGGTAAGCTAGCGTGAAAATGGTTATAAGTCTGCTGAAGATGTCTCCCTTACTGAATCTCTTGAGCTCTGCTTGCACTTGCGTCCCATTGCTGGACGCATTCTGGCTACGCTGTCTGTCCTGGAGCAGGTAACTCTGTCTTAAACCTGGATCGTGGTGAGATATAATATACTCTGTCCTAAGAAATGTTCAATTTCAGAGGCTTTTTGCATTTAGGCCTTTCGATTTCATACTAGTTCGGCAGGGCGGGAAGAGAACGCGATTGAATTTAGGTTCCCAAATGACCCAGTCAATTAGATAACACCAATCCGCCATGAGCTCACAAGGTGCGGAGATCAAATAGATTCTAATGAATGCCTTCAATAAGCACTCGGAGTGCCCTTCCGCAGTGTAAATGAAACGAGTTCTAAATTGAAGCTGCGATAAGCATAAATAGAGAAACCGTGGGAATGATGAGGCAGACTGATGTGATTCTTAGGAAATTCCCCAGGGGTTATTTTGCAGATTATGTTCATCCGCCCATCAAAATGCTCGTTAGAGAGACATGTGAAATTGATGAATGAAGCTGGAATTCCAGCAACTGATATAGAGGGCTGCCATGCTGAGGCTTTTGACTCGGGGCTTTGCGAGTTTGACTTCAAATTTGGAGTGCTGGAAGTATCAAATTTGTCAAAACATGCTGTGTTTTGACTTATTCCACTTTCCGCTTCTCGCTCTGGCAGTTTAGAAACCAAGAATATGAGAAACAATACGAGAGAAAGAGACAGTCGTGGAGACAGTCGTCTCTATCACTTGTGTAAACTTGACTCCGCTATAATAGTGCTAGTATAGTAGTAACCCCTCCTCATAACAGCAAGATTGCTCGTTAACTAATACAACTTCATATTAATCGAAAGATGAAGCAAAGAAAAAAAGAAGCAAAGTAGTGGTGACGCCTAGCTGGCAGCGGAAATGACTTTAATCGTCGTCACTCTCAATCTCTGGTATTTCATGGCCCTGTTCCGCGAAGCCTTGGAGGATAATGCGGGCGTTGAGCTTTGCGGCTTTCATAGCCAACCGGCGGCTTGCTGGCGTATCGGGGGGCAGGCTAAGCGTCGCCATCTTGATGGCCGAGTCTATCCACTCTCTGTCCATGGCTGTTAAGCCTGGAGTCGTCTGCTTGGAGTGGCTGGAAGCTCGGGGAAGGGTCGCGGTCGCATCAGAATTGTCTGTCTGTTTGCCTGCTGCTCTGTTGGGATATAAGGCCGAGGTGTCGAGATCGAGATGAAGTGAGGGAGGTGGGCCCAACGTTGAGCTTGTAGTGGTTGGATCGAGGTTGAGGCGCATGACAGGAGGTGGCCCCAGCGTCGTGTTGGTTTGCGTGGGAGCTGCGGTTGGGCTGGTATGCAGTGGAGGTAGGGGGCCGATAGATGTCTCGTCATTGTCGTCTGCACGTCGGCTGGCTTCAGGCTTGTCTCCTTCATCTTCGTCTTCGTTACTTGCCGTGGGCCAGTGGACCAAAGTGAAGGTTTCTCCGTCCCTTAAGGCTTTATCGAAGTCAGTCATTCTGTAAAAATGGTAGTGTGTAATTGCTGAGAAATACCTTTAGCTGCCGAGATTACGTCCTTGGCCTGGAGCTGAGTTGGTGCCACATGGGCCTGCTTGTGACATCGGCTGGTGAACTGGGCGTAGACGGCCGAGATAATAGTCCTGGGGGAGAAAGTCGCCTTTGACGGCGAATTGCAGAGACTAGAGATGGTTGCGAGAGAGTTGCTGCTGCTGCAGATGGTTGGGCCTAGCCAAAAGACGAGCTCTCCCTGCGACATATCCATTGCGCTGGCGGCGGTCTTGAAGCGGGAGGTATGCTGGGGCTTGGTCGAAGTCATAACCTCAGCGACCACACCACTGTACATGGTAGATATGATGCTGTCGACATGTCTTTGGGATAGAACACTTGTGACAAAAGCCGGAAAACACAATGGTAGCATGTCCGGCTCCTCCTCTTCAGCTTGCCGGTCAGGTCCTTGTCTAGAGAGTGCGTGCCACCGCTGGTGTAGCTGATCGAATACAGCGGCGACTTGGTCCTGCTGCTTCTTCTCAGTCAAGGGGCTGACCATGAGATATTCGAGGTTCGTCAAAGCTTGCTCAATGAGCGGGTCCTTGGACAGTGTCTCGATCATGATGCCAGACATCTCAACGGGTTGGGAAAGTGAACAGGTCAGGACGACCTGAATCTAGAAAGACGAGGACACAGAAGAAGATGGTGTGATGGGATCCAGATGGGCAAAGAAAGTCACAACGAACAGCGAGAAGCAGAAAAAGGGCCGAAAAGCTCAAGACTCGGGGTGGACGTGAGATGAGACAGATGGTGAGTCTGCAGAGATTTCAACTCAGATTGGATCAACAGCGACGGCAGCGACATGTGAGGGATGCATGCCCCAATGTCTTTCCTCGGTTCCATTTCCTGCCTTCATCTGGCTCAACACGATATGACGTTGGACCTCTTTCCCATCTTGACAGCTTCACAGAGCCTTTCCTACTGGTTTGAGAAAAGGTACCTGAAGTACATTGTCTAGCGTGTCTCGATGGTAGGCCTCCGGATAATCTCCGTGCCTATCGTAGCCATCGAGGCGACTTCCCAGATGTGTTGCTGAGCAAGAACGCCCTGCTACTCGTTCCGAGAGAGAACAGCCCCATGGAATCCACCTCAACATTTGAACCCACCTGACCTCACGGGTCAATTCTTTCCTTTCTTCCTCCCGATTATCGTAATACCTTTAGTATCGCCCGCCCCTACCGCAGTGTACAACCTATATTAGCTATAAAATAACTCTTTCCTAAGTATTATTCCTCTAAATATAGTTATAAATAACTATATCATAGCTAGTCTCTTTATGATAAGATAAGCTCTTTAATAACTATAAATATAGCCCTATAGATATCTATTAATAGTTATAAGCTTAGCTCTAATTGAAGCTTTAAATTACTATTTTTAAAATTATTTTTATTATTAAAAGTACTTATTATGAAGTCCTCCCTTCTATTCCTTTCTTTCTAAATTTCTTATCTATTATTTTAATTTTTCTTTCTTTAAATAACATACATATCTTCGATTAAGACTTTAGTAATATCATACTACCTCATTATATATACAGGCTTTATTACCTAGTATATTATAACTTAAATGAAAGCTTCAATAGCTTAAGTTTAGAAATATATTAATTTAAATAACTTAAGGAGCTCTATATACCTATAAGAAAGCTTATTAGAAACCTTAACTCTATCACAAACAGCAAATAGGCGAAGGTTAGCATACTTCAATTGCGCTATATTGAGTGGATTCTGCGTTGAAGAAGGGAAAAGTCTATCTATAGGCTAGCGCAGCCCTAGAAGGCTGAAGGCTCGCCTAGAGATCATATAACTTAGTAGTTATATAACCCTAAGTTAAGGTGGATCTAACTTAGCGCTATAATATCACCCCCCCGTTTATTAGTATTGCTATCTATATCCAAAAACTATTATATATATAATTATTCCCTAAATAGCATTCCTACTTCTAATAGTTATACTAGGGCGTTATTATTATTTATAATAGCGGGGTCCTTATCTTAGGTAGTAGCTAGAAGCTAAGCTAAAAGGCGTTTTAGTAGTCCTATAGCAGCTAGGTTAGTAGTATAAAGGTCCTATAGCAATATTAGGGTATACTTAAACTTTTAGTATTATACTAAGTAGGGTTATAATTATAGCTTTTCTAGTTAGTATAATATTATAACTATCCTTAGTATAACTAGCTAGTAGTTACCTATATAACCTTATATTCTAGCTTATTATTAAACTTAATAGCAGGTAATAGGGCTTTAAATTAACCTAGTAGAGGGTCTCTAGTGGCTTTCTAAAGCTTACTAGGGTAGAATACTAGGTAGTAGTTATATTCTCTTAGTAGAACTAGTACTTATATCCCCCTAGGGCTAGTAGCTTTAATTACTTATAATCTATCCTATAGTATAAATATCTTTAAAGAATTCTCCTAGCGCTATCTATTTATTAATATATAGATAGAGTCTCCTATAGCTAAGTTATTAGGTTACTAGTAATAGTTAGTTGCATAGGCATAGTAGTATTAAGCTATAGCTATACTCCCTTTAGTAATATCCTATATACTATAGAGGTTTTATATAAGCTACTAGGTATTGCCCTAGTTAATCTTTTCCTTTGCTATTAAGAACCTCTATATATATATTAATTCTAGTTAAAACTTATTTATAGTAAGTACCCTTATTTAATCTCAAATAATATAAGCCTTATAGTTTTAGTTAGTAATACTACTTAGGCGAAGTCTATAATAGGGAGTATTTCACTCTAGGTATCTTAGAACTAGTTTATCTAGGGGTAGAGGTATTAAGTTAGGTACTAGTTAAGGATCTCTATCTATCTATTAGTTTCTATATAACTAGCTATATTTAGCTATATAGTTATACTATATATCTTATAAAGTTTACTCTAGAAGTTAGAAGTAAACTAAGGGCTTCTATTAGATATAATTATAATAGGGAACCCTATATACTAGAAGATATAGGTATAATATATGTCACACGCCTTTTGGTGATGTAGTCGGCCATCGCGTGGCATTCCACGTGACCACGGCTGGGCTTAACGCCTATCCTTTAAGTAGGAGACTTCTAGCAGATAGCTTAGAAGGCTCAGCTATTATAGAATATATCACGATATACCTATAATTACCTATTATACTATTTATTATTATTCACGCTTATATTACTCTTTTCCTTATTTTACTCGCAGTCTTAGCAACCCCTACTATAGCCCTAGGCTAGTAGGAAGACTATA